>JAOWCC010001589.1:38006273-38116451 GCA_030867875.1 Actinernus sp. WN-2022 | reverse complement strand
TAGTTATATAACACAAACAGGAGTACTCAACGGGAAACATATTCGTAATGATGAAAAAGTTAAAGAAGACACCTAAATAACCATTGCACGTTATACGTGTTAACAATTAAACAAATCTGGGAAATGTTTATCCGCTCCACATCGCCAGCTATGTGTTTGTAGGAAAACAAAAGTTTCCAGCAAGATCTACCAAGTCCCGGGGAGTTCTCAGCAAGGAATATATATATTGTCAATATATTTTTTCCAAGCCAGGAAACCTTAAAAAAAACTCCACACCAGCCAGAAAATCCAAAATTAATAATTTCTCAGCCAGATATGCGAAGATTATTTTTTCCCGTATTGAACCAACGTTAAGCATAACATACATGTATTGATGGTAAAAGTACTCATTTCTAAGAGTTTCTTATAAAGGTGGCAGATCTGGCGATTGTGACAAACGAGTGACACAAACGAGCCCCACCGCTGAGACAAAGCACCGCCACAATGGTGAGGGAAAAAGATATAGGTCACTAATGACAACCTCATGCTGTAGAAATACAACATAATGTCAGTCTGATAATCTCTGTTCACTGATGATCACAATTGCTTGAAAATCATAATTCATAATTCACCATTTTATATCACATTGACAACCACGAAGGGGGGGGGGGGGGGGGTGGGGGGGGGCAAGGCGTTTGAGTGAAAACCACCTGGAAATTCTCCCGCGGCCCGTCGAGCTCCCCAGTGGGTTTTCAAAGTTTGTGAAAAGCTCCTGGAAATCCTCCCGCGTCCCGTCGAGCCCCCCAGTGGATTTTCGTAGTATATTCAGAGTACACCTCGCCCCCCCCTACTTGCTATGAAAAATGCATGCAAAAAAGATGCACCGGGGAGTTGCCCACATGCAAAAAAATGCAAAGAAAACAGGAGTAGAACTTTTTATTTAGAGTTATTTCTGACAACATGTATACTGGATAACATGAAGGGTAAAATCAAGTGTCATTGGCTGAAAATTAACGGTGTGATAGGAGATGCATTTACGACTTCTGTAAACTCCATCGTATGAGGCAAAGAAAGGGTGGAATAACACCGGTTCCTTGTCGTCGTCTTGTGGCCAACGCAGGGTATACGAAAAGCTCAAATATGCTGGATTGAAATCTCGTAGGATATTTCCCTTCGTGCTCCTCGAACTGCTCTCCGTAACCCCTATTAGAGATTGATACCTATGGGTATACTCGTGAAAATTGAATATGCCCCGGTCCAGGGCATCCTCTAAACGTGTGAAGAGGAAACTCCGGAAACCGAAAAACTTTGACAATTAAAAGTACTATTCGCTGTTTGTTGGTGGCGTACACCGATTGTTTCCAAACGGAGAAGCAACAACGGTAGGAAGAAACATCACTCCCGAAGTTTACCAAGAGATACGAGAGCTTGGTGGAACTGGTCCCATAGAGCCAAAACCAGTTGTCAGTGGTCCTGACATCGACGACGATGGATCGGTTTGGTGGGTGTCCCACGAGAGAGCGTCTTTAAGGGCTAATCCATTACTACCATATATTCGTACTGGAGAGGTTAGATCCCAATCAGCGCTACAGGTTGTTCACTGTGGTTGGAAAGGCACCTGCAGAACCACTTGTCGTAGTATCCGAAGAAGAGGGACGCTCCGAACACAGAATTGGTGGAGCTTTGGTCAAACAAGGTGACAAAATTACCATTGGTGCTCTAGAAGGAATAGACAGCAGCATCTGGGAGAAAGGGCGTGAATATCTAGTCTACCTTCACCATTTAAGTACGGACCGCCCGACAAAATAAGGCTATTCAGAACACTGAACGAACTCCTCTGACACATTGCGGGCATTTTTTATGACTTCGCTTGTACCCCCTCCCCCTTCACAATGTTGGGATAGAAAGGCAACATTTCAGTCTGCTCGAAAACCAACATTGAAATGGGGGAGGGGGATTGTGTTAAAAATAGCCGGAAATTGTTGAAGCGGTCCGACTTAAATGGCAAGGGTTATCAGAGCGAACGGCACCCACGTCCAGGGCATTTAGTTAGCTTCAGTAGATTGTGCCAGCTTTTTTGAGCCGCGTTTGTTTCTAAATGGACACCAAATGAAATTCTTAATATGATCATACATACAGTGACGTCATGCCTATGTGACGTCATAAAAGTAGGGGGGAGGGGTGGTGTGCATATGAAAAAAATGGGAATTACAGCAGAGCCGAAGTGCCAAATCTGGAAACGAATCGCTACCACTATCACATGGCTCTGATGTTAAAGACGAAATCAAGGTGGTTGTATGTACAAAGATATCTATCGTAGGCGAAAACAAATAATAAAATGCAAAAGCAACATTTGTAACGGACTCACTGTACTTTTACTCTCTGCAAGCCTCAGCCAAGAAAACTTGCTCTATAGTATGAGTTTTGGACGCTAAACACGATGAACTGAGTACTTTGTGTGATACAGGCTTTCAACAAAGAGTTTGCTCATTTCTCCCCACATTGCAAATAAAACTCCATCTAAAATTTGAATTTATTAACGTTACAACGGAGAAATGTTCAAACCAGCATTTCGGCGCATCCTATGTACTTCTAGAACGCTTTATATGACACAACTTAAACAGTATATATGTTATGAAAACGTTTTAACGGTATAAGTGCATGGAAATACGTCTAAATAAGTGACTTTGCATGGAGAAATGGAGAGGAGAAATGCCGATGGAAAACAACAGCTTATGCTGTTGTGTGACTGCTGCCGTGACACGGCTGAAATGCAGGGCCGAACGGGGAAAAAGCCCAACAAGTTTAGCAATAGTACTGTAACGGATTACCATTTTATAAACTATGTTATTTGTTATATATTAGACAGGAGTGGGTTATGAATATATTTGTAAGAGCAGGCTTGATCGGCCGAGTCCGAGAACAGTTTTACACTACGCTCAATGGGTAACGTAACGGTTACAGTTACAGTTACCACGAATAAATCGGCAGTGACAGTTCTCAGGATATGCAACCGTTGTTGTCCTTTTCCACCTCTAGTGACCTGGTCCTATGACCCTTCTGTTCTACAACAGTCTGCAATCTTTTTGGCATGCTTTCAATAGCGTTGTCAACGAACTGTAGTGAGATATTATTCATGCAGATGCCGGGATACACGAGCTTTGAATTGCTCGAACGACTCGCGCGTAATTTTCTGTTTGATAGCGTCTTTCTCTAAAGATGACTTAATTATGTTGAAACAGTTCTCTATCGGATTGAGATCAGCACTGCGAGACGGAATCCAGTGGAATTCTGCTCCTATACTGAGTAGATATATAGATTGAAGGGCTTTGTGAAACACGCATGCTTCTAGACTGATGAAACATTTGAACATTTGATGAAACGCAGATGTTGCACCGGAATTAATACTGAAAACAATAGAAATGGATACATCTACAGCATAAACGAAACCCCTTTATCCACTTTTTTGAGCATTGAGTGTGATCACTGAACCTAATTGTGCGAAAACAATTAAGTAAAATATTTGGATACGCCCTCGGATATTTTTTTACCCGGGCATTTTTTATGACTTCGCTTGTACCCCCTCCCCCTTCACAATGTTGGGATAGAAAGGCAACATTTCAGTCTGCTCGAAAACGAACATTGAAATGGGGGAGGGGGGTTGTGTTAAAAATAGCCGGAAATTGCTGAAGCGGTCCGACTTAAGGACGGTGCCTACTAATTGCAAACCAATTTGTTTTCTAAAAATCTATATGGATTGTTTGAACCCCCTAAGGGGCTTTTGAAATCAGAAAAAAAATTATGGGGTACCCATACCTTTAAGAGAGATAATTAAGGATGAAAATCGAAAAAAGTGCTGACTCAGCATTTTTCTTTGTCCAAGAAACTATTTTTTAATTCGATTAATATTTTGGGTTATCTGGCAAAATATTAGGGCAAAAAACGTTAGACATAGCGTTCTTCACAAAGGATGCCAATCAAACCATTTATCTTACAATGATTATCATTTTTTGTACAAATTTTGCTTTGTAAGCCTCATTAGTGACCATGAACAGACATATTTTTTGCTGAAATGGGCAACAAGTTTCAATTTTATAAAGACAAAAAATATATGTAAACGTTGTTTAGCTTCTATATTATAGATTACCAAAAGAAAACATGGGGGTATCCACGCGTTTTAAAAGGTTATGTGGACGGTAGGCCTCTTTATCGCTAATTATATTTTCAAAAAGTGACATTTTTTACCAAGGCCTCCCTAGTAAGTCTGAAAATTGGTTTCTGTTATTGCATTCTGGGAGATTTTCAAGATGGCGGTGGGGAAAAGAGTCAGTGCCGTCTTTCGACTTTCTTCACTGAAAATCAAACCTGTTCTGCTTCCTTTGTGTTCAAACCCCATACAGTCCTTCCTTCTTCATTCTTCTTTGGATTTCCAAGAGGTTTACCCGTTTTCACAAAGCTTATTTGACCGTATTCACACATTGTTTATACTCGGCCAAGTCCATGTTCGGAGAAACTGACGAAACTCGAAAGCATCGACAGGCCTAAAGCACAAGGCGCTGGGCGAAAAGACAGCAGCGATTCATGGCAGTCCAAACAACCTTCATTCAATTGGTCGGGTAAATCTCCTAAATCTACGATTCTTCGACCATCTCCCCACGATAAATCATTGAAATGGTCGGCTCTTTTAACCTGAAAATTATCTTTCGTGGCCGTGTAGTGGAATTTAAAGATTTCCCAAATCGCCTTCATTTCTCAAGCATATCTTTCGACCGTATTTTATAATCCTTCATCTTTCTGTCTGTCAAATTACACAATTAACACAGCTTTTCCAAAATATTTCTGCAAATGGCCTGTCTCGCGGGATGACCCGCGGCACGCAAGATGCGCAGAACGGCGTGCGCGCTGACAATAGTAGGCACCGTCCTTAAATGGCAAGGGTTGTAGGCTCCTACTCCGACACCCTCGTTTAGAAACATGGTTGACGAGTGGAGTCATTGTTTGTTGACATAGCCTCGTTTCCGTGGGCTTAGCGAACAGGTTTCTGGGACGACGTTGCGCGAAAAGTCAACGGCGAGGGTGTTACACGAAGCAACTCCAACAAAATTCGGGCAACAATGTTGCAGGTTTTGGAAGGTAATTCAAAACTTGCAACATGTTGCCGCAACGAAGATTGCGTTAAAAATCGTCCAGCGCGCCATGTTGCACTATGTTGACTTTTCGCGCAACAATGTTGCACGAAAAATGGTCGTTAAAAATCGTCTCGTTTAACATCACCTTAAGAGAACAAAAGACAACGTAATCGCATACCAGAACTTCGCGACTATAAAGAGCCACATCGTCTACTGTGCTGTGGGCGCTACCCATCACATAGGTATGCACTTCAATAATCATTGATTACCTCAGGTAAGTATAAATAAACTTGCATTTTCGCTTCCATGTTGTTTCATTTGTAGTTTTTCTTCTCTTGGAACCATTTTAGGATGTTTTAGGAGTTTTTCATCCCCTTCTTCTCATCACCTAAGAAAGAGAGAAGGCTGGAATCTCCCAAAGACGTCTGCCACAATCACCTAGTACAATCCTCACCTCCAAAATCTCACTTTTACTTCGTCACGGAAATATCACGAAACTCCTGTCGTCGCTAGAATGATAACTGAACTAAGTCCTGCCTGAATTTCAGGATCCAGCGATCCCTCATTCTCGACAAAAACGAATACTATTTCGCGATTTTCAACCATCTGCGAGGCTCCATATATACTATCGAATTTGGACACCGAGCGCCAACCGTCACGTGAGCGTCGTTTAGCGGTGTTACACCATAGTGCTACGAAAAATGGCGCTACAAATAAATGCGCTCGTTTTACACGTCGCTTCGGAGCCACCGTACGATACGGCTTCGTTCGGATTATTGGCATTCGTCCACGCTTAGTATTCTGTTTCAATATTTGAGATTGCTCGAACTACATGTATGTATTACTCGGTTAGTAACAGACAGAACAAAGAAGTTGATTGGTTGATATTGACATAGGACAAATGTCAGACGACACTAAAAATGATGGATAACTAGTTCCTGTATAAACGAGTGTAGGTCTGCGTCGGTGGGGAAGATAAACACTGGTCTATTCAACGAAAGTCGATTGAGGTATGCTAACCGCCGTGGAAATTTATAATTTTGGTGGCTTCGCTGCAAAGGCTCCTTTTCCCGGCTTCACTCTCCCCATTGCCCCTCCGCTCCCCCTTCCCATGGGCTTGCCACGCCTACTAAACTCACGCTGGCAATGCATCATCTCTGGCTCGTTATGTAAATTTAGTTAATTTAGTTCATGAAATCTAAATCGTCAACACCGACATTATAGTAACGATTATTCGATGATACATACGGACATATATGGTTTACATTGACCGTAAGATTGGTTCTATCCAGCTTACATCTCCCAGAACAGCAAAGATTACTAAGGCAGCGAGAAATGGCCAGTGCTGGAGATGATATCGTCTATGATAAGCCAATTGCCGGGAGAGGTTCGTATGGCGAAGTATGGTTGGCTCGTTGGAATGGAAATCGAGTTGCCGCTAAACGAATCCATTCGATTTACTTTGGAAAATACTTTGATCAGCAAGCCCGCGATTATTTCATTGAACAGTTTAGGAAAGAATGGGAAGTATTGCGAAAGCTCGAACACCCGAACATTGTAAGAATGCTTACTGTTTTGTTTCCGACTACGAAGAATCAGTCACCGGTGATTGTGACTGAGTTACTGCATTGTGACTTGGAAACATTCATCAGGAATTCTGAAACGATTCCTAAGATTGGCCAAAAGGAAGGCCTGTCTTTAGCCCTTGGCGTTGCTGAAGGTTTGCAGTATTTACACGGCTTAAAACCAGCTCCTGTCGTTCACCGGGACTTGGCGACGAAAAATATTTTGCTCACTAAAGAAAAGCAACCCAAAATTGCAGATTTAGGAGTTGCTAAAATATTCGCTTCAGGAAAGGATATGCACGCCACACCATCGCCTGGTACCCCTCTGTATGCTGCTCCCGAGACCCTTCCTACTTCGATGGGCCAGGAGACCACTATGATGTACGGTGTGAAGGTGGATATCTTTTCGTTTGGTACTGTTGTTTTGGCCATCATTGTTGGACATGAATCAGCCTTTTGGCCTCTCAGCCATCTTAACGAAGGTAACTACTAACGTTGACTTTATAATTCTACAATGTGTTGATTAAGGGAAGTTTATTTAATATAACAAGAGGATATGAAGGTACTAAGGGGTTGCAAATAGGGGGATATAAAGAAAGAGAGGGTCCAAAGAGTTGACTCCTCCAAGATTTATGTAAAATATGTCAGATTGTTTATCGATCCACAAAATTCCATAAGGCTTTTAAGGTGGTTGATACATTTCCAAGCTTAAAATTTCTCGTTTTTCATGCAACCCCTAGTCAAATTAGATTCATATTATTCGGGTGGAAGTTTTAAATTCGACTCTAATCTCCTTATTTCGTTTTTCGTTTTTAGTTTTTCGACATTACTATATCCATTGATGCTTTCCATGTGTGGGAATGAGTCTCCGCGCCGTAGCGTCAGACATAACATAATTGTTTTTATAGACGAAGTGTTGTTGACCAAAAATGAATTAATATTTTCGAAAATTGTTGTAAATATTGCTTTGTAGAGAGCATATTGTGTTTAATTCAATACAGATTTTTTCTATTTACAAAAGAACAGTAAAGTACTAAAGTACCGGCGGTAAAACTGGCCTGCGAAGTGCCTGCTCTATTCTTCGATGACTTGAAGAAATCAACAGATATAATATGGCGACAAAAATATGTTGCGAACATGGGCTACAAAATTAAACTGAACTGAGCTAATAATTAAGAGCAATGGGATTTCCGAAAGAAAGCATAGCCTGATCTTGATCTTGGTATGGCACCGATCGCTAGAAGCTTAAACGATGTCACAAACACCTTGTTTTATAGCATTGCTGAGAAGTTTGATCGTTAATATTCGAAACAACTTCATCGTTTCTTTGAAGTAAGTAAGTGACTTTATTTAAGTGTCAATGTATTTAGCTTTGTAGCTAATTGGGGACACTAGTCCTACGATTTTACGTCCTTATTCGAGAAGACGTGAAGGTCTAACCGTTTACTGTATTATGTAAAGGCAGCACCTTCTACTCAGTTATTTTAAGACCCTGAGCTAGTGTTGGTCCGGCCGGGGTTTGCACCCGCGACCTTCCGCTCAACAGACCGGCGCTTATCCACTGAGGCGGTTAAATAAAATGTTGAAAATTTTGAAATTTTGATTTCGCATTTCATGTTTACATACTTAATATTTTCCGTGCACTCTGACTTTGCTCCGGAGTATTAAACAGAAGTAGAAGCTGTTCAGAAGCTTTTGACAACCAGCGTAACGGTCAGTGGTTCTTTATCCTTCGGTCGGGAAACTACGATTGCAACTGTTCGCATCAAAATAAAATCCACCAGCGTATCAAATTGAAATGACATACTGATTTACGACGTTCCTTTTTTCTCTCAATTTGCTAATTTAGTGCTGAAAAAGGCAAGCTTTCGAGCCTGCTGTGGGTACATACATACATAAACTTTATTTGACTTCGAATTTACAGTCAGTCAGTTTTCCGCGAACTGATTTGAATATCAATTAGCTCCGCTAACAAAACAGGGCCTGTATAAAACATTCCGGGAAGTGTAGTTTATTTATTGCACTGCATGAAGTCCCTAATGCATCCCACAACTTCTCAACTTTACAGTAAAAAGTGAAATCTTTACCAAACAGAATAATTATCTGGAGTTTTATTAATTTGAACCATTTGCAAAGATCAGTCTCTCGAATTGCTGCGGTGCAGAAGTGTATTTTTTCCGCGAATGATTTGAATATCAATTAGCTTCGCTAACGAAACAGGGCCTGTATAAAACATTCCGGGAAGTGTTTTATTTATTACACTGCATGAAGTTCCTAAAGCACCCACATAACTTCTCAACTTTACTGTAAAAAAAGTGAAATGTTTACCAAACAGAATAATAATCTGGAGTTTTATTAATTTAAATCCATTTTCAAAGTGAGGAATCAACCTCACAGTCTCTCGAACTGCCACGGTGCAGAAGTGTGCATTTTTCCGCGAACTGATTTGAATATCAATTAACTCCGCTAACGAGGAAAAAACAAAGGAAGTCAATGGTAAATCTGATACAGATTTCGTCCTGATTTGCATGAACTCCAGAAATAGGTCGAATCGCCAAAATAATTGAAAAACACGACTCTGGCACCTTGACGTTTGATAAGCCATATACAGAATTAGTGTCCGTGCTTTATCGGAGCTACAAACTCTCGCTTCCAGTTTGAGTTTGTAAATCTGATACAGCACGGACACTTATTCTATATTTATTACTTACACTGCACGTAGTTCCTAATGTACCACACAACTTCTTATAACTTTGCTTTAAAAAGTGAAATGTTTACCAAACAGAATAATAATCTGGGGTTTTATTAATTTGATCCATTTTCAAAGATCAGTCTCTCGAACTGCCGCGGTGCAGAAGTGTCTACGAGTAAAGTTTTCCGCGAACTGCTTTGAATTCAACAAGAGGCTCTGCGCAGCTCTGTGTAGATCTTATATTTTTACTTCCTTTGATAGCGTACACTAATACCGGGAGATGCATAAAAATTGAGAAGAAAATCATTTCAAAACACAGGATTGAAATACAAAGTCAATAAATAGTGCAATTGCAGGCAATAAAAGTAGATATCAATAAATAGCCATGAAAAATGAAAGGTGTAATAAATGAATAAATATCAGTTATAAACGCCTTGGATGCGGAGAATGCCTCGTTGACTTAATCGCAGGGCAGATAGCACTGGAAAAATGATGAGCATTTACCACGTATACAGGTAATCTATTCCATGGAATAGATTGTCACAGGAAACCCAAGCGTAGTTTCTGTGTTATCAGTGTAACATACGAAATTGTAAAAATAAAGTTTGAATATCGTCTTTAAGCTGTGTCTGGTTGTTATTTATGTTACTTTTGAACTTTTCCTAAAAATATTATCCCCTTCATAATTAATGGGAAGGGTGGAGAGTTCATTCGAAAATCGATTCCAGCAATCACAACAACTTCCACAATTAAATTTTACCAAGTTCGCGTCGAATCGAGCTCAAACTTATGCAGCACACAGTAGGAGAATTATCTTACCTTTGTATCCATATAAAACGGTAACATCACAGCTACACGCGAAGCAAAGCCCAAACAAACTCCGCTAAACTTTCTCATAGCAGCCATTTTGAATGCGAGTGTCCTAAATCGTTGGCATTGGCGCGGCCGTTCCTGTAGCCAAGCAGCATAATTGATTACCACTAGGAGAATGCTAGGAGGTGTAGGGGAATTATTGACCCGACAAATTCTTATCCCGACCCCACACTAGTACTGAAAAATTAAAGGACACGAGGTCTCAGGGAAAGCCGCGCCAACTATTAATTTTGTTAACCAACAAATCGCAATATCCAAAAACATTCACGTGCAAAATAAGTACGAGAACATTAGTGATCCGGATCATTTTGTTTCCCAAAAACGTTTTGGCTTGTTTTTGTATTATTCACGTTAGCATTTAAGAAATGTCGGATGGAGTTTTGTGAGAACTTAAGCAACCAGGACGGCGACGGCGGTGACGACGGGACGTAGAGAAGTGTTTTATGCCGAAATTTGGTGTTTACTTTATCCTTTGTTCACCTTTAAATGTTTCTCATAACCAGATTTTCGAAAAACATGATGAGCACAGAGTTCCGTTCACGCCGAATGAAAAACGGATTGTTTATCTTTCTTATGTTAGTGGTCCCTATTAACGTGCGATCAGGCCCTCGATCACGAAAGCCTGATCGCAGGTTACCAGGGAATATGATTACCACATGCCTATATACAGTCTTCCTTCCTGGCTCTTTATTGCTGTATCAGTTGGGGTGTTCCCAAATGCTGTCTAAGTTATACATGTCGTAATACGGTGACGGAAAAGTCCCTTGATCTATCAATTACTTATTTTGTGCAATGCCAAACCAGCATTGGTTACACATATTCTCTCCGTATCATGAACACTTAACAAATAACAAATACAAATATTACTTTTCCAGATGGTAGTAAAATCAGTGAGTCAGTTCGCAGAAAGAATGATATCGAAGAAATGGGACACAACAAGATGAGGTCGGTGGTCCTTAGATGTCTGAAGGACAGAAGTAGTGATCGACCAGATGCAGCACGTATTGTGCGAGAGCTTAAGGGTATAAGAGACACGCTAGAGACCTCATCCCGCAACGGCATCAAAGTACAAGCAGGCACTTCAGGTTCATCTGCTGGATTAGAAAGGTCACCTACTGCAGCAACTTCAGGTTCATCTGCTGGATTAAAAAGGTCACCTACGGCAGGCACTTCAGGTTCATCTGCTGGATTAAAAAGGGTACCTTCTACAGGCACTTCAGGTTCATCTGCTGGATTAGAAAGGTCACCTACGGCAGGCACTTTAGGCTCATCTGCTGAATTAGAAAGGTCACCTACTGCAAGCACTTCAGGTTCATCTGCTGGATTAAAAAGGTCACCTCCTACAGCCACTTCAGGTTCACCTGCTGGATTACAAAGGTCACTTACTGCAGGCACTTCAGGTTCATCTGCTAGATTAGAAAGGTCAACTTCTACAGCCAGTTCAGATTCATCTGCTAGATTAGAAAGGTCACCTTCTGCAGCCACTTCAGGTTCATCAGCTGGATTAGAAAGATCACCTCCTGCAGCCACTTCAGGTTCATCTGCTAGATTAGAAAGGTCACCTACTGCAGGCACTTCAGGTTCATCTGCTGGATTAGAAAGGTCACCTACTGCAAGCAATTCTGAACAATCAAGTTTTGATACTGACAACCCAGATGTTAAATTTAACAGAGTTCCACAACGGCCTCGCTATGACTTCAAATTCAAAACCCTATTCCTTGGTGATACAGGTGTTGGCAAGTCGTGCCTGTTTCAGAAGCTTAACAACCCAGGATTTAACATTAATTTTATAAAGACTTCTATAGGCATCGATATCGACAGGGCCCACTTCCAATATGACACCAAATTTGTTCAAATGATGATCACAGACACAGCTGGTCAAGAAGAATATTTTAGTATTCAGCCAATGTATTTGCGAGGTGTCCATGGCATATTCCTAGTCTTTGATCTCACGCGCGAGAAAACGTTGTTGAGATTGCATCGCTGGATTGATCTTGTTGAAGTATATGGCTCGGATGCACAGATTTTGCTTGTAGGCAATAAAGTGGACGAAACTGAAAAAAGACAGATTTCAAAGATCAGCGCAAGAAATTTCGCTACTCACAACGGGTTTCCATATGTTGAAACCACTATAGATGATTATTATGATCCAGGCTTATCCAGTCTCATGAATATGTACAAGAAGATGACACAAATGCTGGTTCAGTCAGTAGACATTGGGAAGATTCATGTTCAGGTGCCTGAAAGCCAGAATACAGTCAAACTACAACCGCCAAAGCAGAAGTCGAAATGCAGAAGATGTAAAAAGTCCTGAGAGAGACGACCCAAAACAGTTTCTGATTTATTGTGTATTCGACAACAAAAAGTTGTGGTTCCTGCGTTGAATTTTGTAAGTCATTACATAACCTGCGCAGCGGCACTGTAAAAAAGACAACTACCAAAATACATTCTCGACACTGTAGATCGCTGTTAAATAAGCAGAATAATAATATAAGTCAACTGATTTACAACGAAAACAGATTGCGATAATTATCTGAAACATTTTATCAACCGCGTGCTATAGGCGACGAAATATCGGAGACTCAAAATCGATTGCTATTGTCAATCTCGTCCCAAGCCGTGCTAACAATAGAGGTTTTGCACCATCACGTGACTTCCTAGCAACTGTGGCTACGCCGCCATGTTGGATGGCAGGTAGAACCGAAATGACGTACTGTTTGACTCAGCACGCAACTTCTTCCTCCAATTAACGAAGACTTGCATGTGACTTCCTAGCAACTGTGACTACGCCGCCATGTTGGATGGCAGGTAGAACCGAAATGACGTACTGTTTGACTCAGCACGCAACTTCTTCCTCCAATTAACGAAGACTTGCATGTGTGATAGAATCTGGCCAAAATTAAAGGACTTGCAAAATATTGCATAATGTTTACATAAATTGGCTTGTCGATACTGAGATTGATGTATTTTAAGTGATCTTAGCAATGTTTTAAACTTTTATTAGCGACGCTCACTGACGGATGGACTCTTTCGTCGAGTTCATGGTCAAAAGTAACTGCTCCCCTCACCTGATATACATATCGCATCTTTCTGAAGAATCAATAAAAAGCCTTTTACTTATTATTTAGTTTTAAGATCTTCGAAACATCCAAAAAGGTTTGGTTTAGCATTGGCTCACGAGCTGTCAGAAATAAGACATGACTTCCAATACATGTTCAATGCGGATTAATCTCGGGAAAAATCTGGCCTGTCGCATCCCACGCTTTTTGAGATATGACAAAAAAAAAGCTTTCAGAAACTTCTTACTTGCATTTGCCGATAAACTGAAACTGACGAGGACTCTTTTCTTTGATTCTGTCACTGGAGTTTGTTATCAAGGAATATGCTAATTTGTCAAGCATTTGGTAATGAACACAAAACAATGGTGGGCGTCGGTGAGAATAACATGAGCACACTTTTCACCAAGAATAAAAGCCCTTCCTTCTTGTCTAGGTTTTAGAGGCTTTCAACGAATTATAAAACAAAAAAGGCGATGAAATTAGCTTCACAGCAGAAGTTTGATCATTGTTTTGAAGGCAACCAGTTATACGTTTGCTTACTTAATTGTCTCGGCCGAAAGCCCTTGCAATGATCCTAAATGAAAGAGGTACTGAAGATAACTTATAGTTTTAGTGACTATACATCGTTTAGTACGACTTACGTGTTTCCGATAGGATTAATGCTTCACGTTCATATGCATTGTTTGCATTCTCTAAAAGCACCAGATTGGCACTGAACATCAACTCAGAACATTCTTAGCTATATGAAAATAATTCGGCGGAAGAGTATAGACCAGTGGTAAGTTAGTGTAAACTTAAATTATAGGGAAACTTAGTTCAGAAACCATCGTGGTCAAAGTGTTTTTCAATATATTATTGAACTTTGCCTAAATTTAGGCCAAGGCGGATAAAGGTAGTCAATATTTCATCACTCGAACTCCCGCGCTCAGTCAAACAGTACGCCATTTTGGTTCTGCCTGCCATCCAACATGGCGGCGTAGCAACAGTTGCTTGGAAGTCACGTGATGGTGAATAACCTCTATATAGTGATCCAGTGAGTGAGAGAACTTCTCCATTGGGATAACTCGTTTCTGCCCATGCGTACTTCCACGAGTTTAAAAGACGAGAAACTTGAGGAAGGGAACTGAGGTTTCATTTCCTGCCCAGTTTATTTGATAGGAACGTATTTCATTTTGTTATGTACGTATTTGTAACGTATTTACATGTCAAATTTTCTTAGGGTATTTCGAGGCCCTCACGACCTAAAATATAAAGGCCTAGTAACACCGCTATGCTTTGTAGAAGAGTGTATACATGCAGACGATTGTGTATAATCGTTTATAGATGAGTAAGAAAAACATTATTGTAATTTGATTATTTTATAGTTTTTTAATCAATTTTAATAGCGAACGATTAATAATACAATATATCAATTTTCTTTTCCAATGGAAAAACAATTGTTTCATTAGTACTGCAAAAACCTCTTTTTTGTTGTGATTTCGATTAGGAAATGGCTTCTTTGCAACTGTTTATAGATAGAATTCAATCGATTACGCAAATCGTGCCCTAAAATTACGATTATGGCTATATATTAGTTGTATGCTATTATATACCTATAATTTATAGCATGACTTAGGTTATCTAGTTTTCATTCATAGGATTTTAGACTATACACATGCAGTTATAGATGCAGTTATATTATGATACTATTAAATAGTAATCTATTCTATAACACTAGCATTCATGCCCAGTCGTATTTAGGTATGTGGGATAAATATTGACCTAGAGGCCTAAGCCAACGCTGGAACGACTTGGCTTAGGAGAGGAACCTACGACCCACGCGAATTCATAGGGTGGGTGGGTGGGTGGGCCGTTCCCTTTCTTCTCAATCCGCCAGGGTAAGAAAACTGAGTAAGAGAGCGAGCATGCTGCTTGCATTCAGTATTTATACGTGCAAATGCGCAAAATATACATGCAGTTATTTGGAGTTATTTGGTGGGAGTATAGCCTAAATTCATCCGTGCATATCGTTACGAGTGTTATGAATAGTAATCTATTCTATAACACTCGCATTCATTCCCAGTCGTATTTAGGTATGGGATAAATATTGACTCCGCGTTACCTAGCCTGGATCGTCCCCTATTTCGCTCACATGCTGATTCAGTAATCTCCAGAGCACAAATCCCTATCCTAAAAAGAATCCCCAATCCTTACACAATTCCCAATCCTTATACAATTCCCAATCCTCATACAATTCCCAATCCTTATATCCCAATACTTAGTACCGAAGTCAAAACAGGGATAAGGAGATGGCGCTTAGCCTGTGAAACCTGATTGAATAATTAGGAAGTAATAATCAAGACGGGACAAGAGGCAATTGCTATTGGCATTAGTGTGTCCTCTAAGTAGCCAGTCACATCCCACACCAACCATTGACCACTAGAGTGATTTTATTGGATCAGAGAAATCAATATTAGATTAATACCAAGGAGTAGGGTCTCCTTCCTTTGTATCCATTTGACCATTACATACTAAATATTCATTTGTTTGTGTTTCACAGGTTTAGTAATTGAAAATCTCTCGATTTCATATAACATGACTATGTTCATACTGATAGTGTTCTTCTTTGCAGGCATCTCATCTTGGTATGGCAATAATAGCACCTCAGCGGGCGTGCATCCCCTAAAGAACTCGGACCGCCTCTTGCGTAGGATGTCCACCCTGCTGTTGATCCCTGAGCCCTATCGCGAGACTCACGTCTGTAATGTTTATCCACCTTAGTAACGATATCAAATACTCGCTCGTGGTCCTTATCACCCAGTATACGCAAAAGCAGGGTTCGGAACAGTTCCTTTGGGAGATCTGTCTTTCCTCTAATGGTCTGGTATTCGGTAGTACTCTTCCTTTTCATTCTTTGTATCATGGGCTGTATGTTACAGCGTCTCCATTGTCTCTAGGGCCTCGTGTTTACTGAACTCGATGATTGGACACGAGGCGTAGGCCAACATCTTCTTTACACCTGCCTCGACTGTGGCACTCGTTATAGATTCCATACTTTTCTTTAACTTCGCGAGTTCATCTTTTAGTTTCTGACAAATAATCAAATAGAAAGAGATTCCATCGTTAAACTTTTCACTAATCACCATGACGATTACTATTATCTCCACTAACATGTTTATAGCCTGACTAGCACTAGGAATCACATAAGTCATCATACCCCTCGCCTCGGTGAAATCTCAACCTGGAGGATAGTCATACCACAATCAAATTAGTCATTTTTTGTCGTTCTCCCTGCACCCAACAAATGGAAGTATTCCACAAATAACCGACAAAATATTGCCCGAGTGAAACCTCATCCCGTTATACAGTTATATTCCCGCCAAACCTGACGCCCATGTGGTCATCCCACGTGGTCGACGGTTTCATTCCACAAATAGCCGGCCAAGTATTGCCCCAGTAAAACCTCACCCCGGCAGACTGTGCTATACCCGCGAACCCTGGTGCTTTTGTAGTCCTCCCACGTAGTCAAGGGAATTATCTCACAAATAATCCTCACCCCCGCAATATAATATGGTATCCCCGCCAAACCTGGCACCTTTGTGGTCTTCCCACGTGGTTGAGGGAATCATTCCACAAATAATGTACAATTTAAGTTTGGTATCTTTACAGTTAGCGTGCACCAACAATAACAAAATCTATAAAATTGAGAGATATTCGTATTACTATGATAATTGACATTAATTCCACTTTGACGAAGGAACTAACTCCCTCCGATAATAACTCCCATCAAAACATTTAAAATTGTCCACAGGACACCGTGAGAAAATCTATAGTAATTCGATAAAATAAGTACCAATACATAGTCAATTCAAATGTTAACCTCAAGTTCGCCTTGGTCTGCCTGTTCGCGAGGAGCCGCTTGTTCACCTTGAACTGCTCGTCCACCTTCAGCTGCTTGTTCAACTTCAACTGCCTGTTCGACTACTTGAATTGGTTGTGCCTCCGGGGCTGCTTGACGAGGGTTTTCTGGTTCTGGAGCAGCATGAGCCGGATCACATCGGGCACAAAAGGTCGCGAAATCGGCATCACATGTCAGTACTATTGGCCAGCGGTCACGCGACCTTTTGTGCCCGACGTGGATATTGAACTTCTGCCATGGCTGAATTCGTGTGGGTCGAAGGAAAAAAAACTGACAAAATTCCCTTTCTCCTCACTCCGCCAGGGTAAGAAAACGGAGCAAGAGAGCGAGCACGCTGCTTGCTTCAGTATTTATACTTGCCTATTTCGTAATACACGTGCAAATGCGCAAAATATACATGCAGTTATTTGGAGTTATTGGTGTTTATAGCCTAAATTCATCCGTGCATATCATTAGGAGTGTTATGAATAGCCATTACAGTTGAAAGGCAACCTCGTGAAATATTATTATTTTAATTTTTAATATTATTAATATTATTTAAACACAGCTTCAATGGAAATCAGTGTAAACTGTTTGAATTCTGTGTATAATAAAGTTTATTATTATTTATTATTATTATTATTAATACAGATTATGAAACAGTAGTAAAACAGCTGCAGCAGTCTTTTCATATAAAAGAACGAAACAAAGGTAATCTCCTTTTTGGTTTGCACGTGACGTTATCAGGAGCTCATAAAACAACTAAAATCGAACTATATATCCTATAAATCTGTTTCTTTTACATTTTGTAGATATCCGTGATATGGGTCATCAACAGAAAATTTAAGGTCGGTAGGATGTTTTGCTTCCGAGTTATAGAGGTTTGGATTGTGTCCCACGAACTTAATCACGTTTCAGATACGGTCGTGAAAATCAAGAAGGTTTTTGGCTTTATAAATGTTTAGAAGTTCGATTCAATGGGACTTATAGTGAAACCAAATGAGTTGGATGAAAGTTTCGCTTTATTTAAGACTTTGACGTTTTAGCGGCCATGTGGTGGTTCACGGCTATCAGGATCCCATTACCAGGAGCGTGCATCTCCCAGATATGGTCTGTCCAACAGCAGAACAGATGATGTAGCTATTTTTAGCTTTGTGTTTCCCGCGAGAAGAAACAAAGGCCGTCACTTTTAACCAATCAGGATGCACTGAAAAATCTCCTCATCACCTAAGAAAAAGAGAAGGCTGGAATCTCCCGAAGACTTCTGCCACAATCACCTAGTACAATCCTCACCTCCAAAATCTCACTTTTACTTCGTCACGGAAATGTCACGAAACTACTGTCGTCGCTAGCATGATAAATGAACTAAGGCCTGCCTGATTTTTCAGGATCCAGCGAACCCTCATTCTCGAAAAAACCGAATACTATTTCGCGATTTTCAACCATCTGCGAGGCTCCATACTATCGAATTTGGACACCGAGCGCCAACCGTCACTTGAGCGTCGTTTAGCGGTGTTACCGACCATAGTGCTACGAAAAACGGCACTACAAATAAATGCGCTCGTTTTACACGTCACTTCGGAGCCACCGTACGATACGGTTTCGTTCGGATTATTTTCTTTCGGCATTCGTCCACGCTTAGCATTTTGTTTCAACATTTGAGTTTGCTCGAACTACATGTAAATATTACTCGGTTAGTAACAGACAGAAACAAAGAAAACGCATTCTCAAACATTTTGTTATATTCTCATCTATTTTTTTCTTCTGCAAAATCGCATTAAAATACACTCCATTTTAGGGAACTTTATTAATCTCTGCAAAACAAACTTTTAACTTGAGCTGAAATAATGCCCAGAAAGCCAAATTGCCTTCTCTGCAGTTCCGAGTATCCAACTTCCCTAATCTGTAGTTCAGAGTACCCAACTTGCAAATTGCCTGCTCTGAAGTTCAGAGCACACAACTTCCAAATTGCCTGTGAAGTTCATATTATCCAAGTTTCCTACTCTGAAGTTCAGAGTACCCACTGAACTTGCCTGCTCTGAAGTTCAGAGCACCCAACTACCAAATTGACTGCTCTAAAGTTCAGAGTATCCAAGTTCCCTACTCTGAAGTTCAGAGCACCAACCTTGCCTGCTTTGAAGTTCAGAGCACCCAAATTCCAACTTGCCTGCTCTGAAGTTCAGAGTATCCAAGTTCCCTACTCTGAAGTTCAGAGGATTCAAACTGCTGGATATAAAGTGTAGAGTATTCAAAACACAATACTTTCGAAGTAAACGAGGGATATTCTGAACTGAAGATTATTCCAAAATTACAAGGAAAACTGATAATAATTTGCCAAAACCTTAAAGACCCACGACGGACCATTACGCTTTGCGCGCTTAGTCGCTGGCCGCCATCTTTTGTCGGTGTTGAAAAATGCACAAGTTTCAATCGCTCTACGCAATCCACTTCCATCGGCCGTTTTTCCAATCTGACTTTCAGTATATTTATTTTCACATGTTGCCAAATTGTAAGGCATCATTTCTATAGCATTTTAAAGACAATTAGGCCACAATGTAGGCGAAATTTTTGTTACAAAGAATGTGATGTATGTTTTATATGGAGAGGGCATCATGGCGGACTGTCGGTAGGAAGGCTCTGTTGGGCAAATATGACTCTATTCTTCTGTATTTGATCGTCGGAACGAGAGGAAGCCACATCTGGGTTTTTCAGGGAAAAGTATCTGGGTTTTTTTTGCGTTGTGCTGTGCCACTGTCGTCATCAACGGTAAGCAGTCTTCAGTGATCTTATAAACTGATCGAGTGATTCGCCACTGGCACTTGATATCCTAATACGTTGCAAGTCAATGCTGGAGAAGTGCAGTGGATTTTCTAAGCGTATTTTTGACGAGCCGATGGGCATGATTGGGAGTTTGTCTGTGAATTACATGTATGTGAACCGTCGCCTTCACGGACTGAACTGAAGCAACAACAACAAACAGTAAATGGTAAAATGACAGAAAGTCAGAATACTGTTACGTTCATTACAACAAATATTTACCAGAGACTTTTCTAAATTCACAACTAAGTTAATTATTATAGCTGAAACATGAGAATGAATTTTATAATAAAAATATTGTAGATGAGAAAGCCAAGAATCCTTCCACCTCCCTGCAAGAATATAGCCCAAACATTTTGAGACATGCATTTCAGTGACTGTTGGAAATGACAATATTAGAAACTTCACATCAGTATTTTTATAAAAATGTTGATTCTAACTATGGAGTGGCAAAGAAATTGGAACAATTTGAGTGTTCAGAGTTCAAGTTCAATTTATTCACACTTGTTTGTAGGTTACAATATTATTATTGGTTGAATATAACAAGCAATAAGAAAGAGAAAAATAAATAGTAGATAATAATTACAATCAAAGGAGCAAAGCTTTCGAGTTAACCACTACCATGTTAAAGTTAATGAGGGGAGGAATAAATAAACGAATAGGCTTGATTGTATCTTTACAGGGTTTTAAAAAGTATGACTGTTGGTTATAATGAGAGAATTAAGAGGAAGAAAATAAAGGCTGTTTACATGTACAAACTAAGTTTGGATATATGGTAATTTTACAATACAGAATAATGTGGACATTTACAGTAAATATTTATAAATAATAGTTGATATATACATATATTATAGATGCAGCTAACATTTTATATCTGGCTTCCAAGGAGGAAGAGCTTATATTGTTTTTTAAAACTGTTATGAGGCAAACATTTTATCTCGATTGGTACTGTTTCCCATATTTTTGATGACATTACTTTAAATATTGTAAGTCCATAATTTGTTCTTGAGGCTGGTCTGTATGGGTTTTTGGTTAGAGGATCAGGAGTACCTAGTGTTATAATTGAAGGGCTGTGTGCAAAAAGGGCATAAGTGACTCTTGATCACATTCTAAATTCTCCTTCAATTTCTTAATTTGTTTTCCAAGGAAGAATTTAGAATGTGATCAAGAATCGCTTATGCCCTTTTTGCACACAGCTCTTCAATTGTGAACTTCAGAGGCATACAGAAGTTGCCACAGGTCAGGGAAAAGTCAGGAAAATTTTGTTTTTTTCAAGGTCAGGGAAAAGTCAGGGAATTTTATTTTCCAGTTGCCACACAGGCTCCTCATCACGCCTCAAAACATCTGCGAAGGGAGGCTACAGGTTTTGATAATGACTTTTGTTTTGGACGAGAGAATGTCGAACAGTCTTATTATGGTCAGTGAAAATTGTTTTCTGGTCAGTGAAAAGTCAGGGATTTTTTTTTGCATGATGGGTGGCAATTATACTAGCATGTTTTTATAAACAAAGCACTACAAATTTTGAACTATAAGGATGTACATGTATATGGATTGAGTAGTGCATTTCTAACTTTTAATATTAGAGTACTAGTGCAGAATGACATGTTTTACCAAAAGAACCAAAATCCTCAGGGGCTCTGCTCTTTAGTTTTCAAGTTTTAGGAAAAAGGGATAAAATACTGGAGTGAGATTAAAACAATATGACATGTTGACCTTATCCATAAAACTTCAGTCATATCAATTTTATCCTTTCCTCTTCATTTCTGGCCTTGTAGTCCAAGACCCCAGCTACCTATTGATAGGAGGGATGCGCAGCAAGAATGGTGTATGCAATTTGTTTTGGTATTTCAGTAGTTCCAATCAGAAAATAAATTTGAGAACAATATTTATAACAATCATAAGTAAGATAACTAAACATGGCAATTCATTAAGGTTTTGGTAAAAGTGCTGAAATCAAAACTTTAACTAAAGTTTCATACACCCTTTTTACTGCCACCATTTCAACCATTAGTCATATCTTCAACATATATGCTATGAAGGTAACTCCAGACTGTAGAATATTGGCAAATACATGTAAATGTTATCTTCCGGCCCCCACAAATGCTTTTTCATGGTCCAATTTTTCACTGCCAACCAATCGGCTATCTTAGGGCCAATATTATTTCTTTGACATATGCTGCCATTTTACCTCTACTTTGCATTAAGCATCCAAACATTGTACCCAACCTGACCGAGTCCTGTCCACAGGCCCAAGTTTAGCCTCAAATTAGGAGGCTCTTCTTTGTATATTTCTGATTTATCTGGCAGAAGGGATATAGTTGTTTACCGGCGACGCCATGAAAAATACAGCCAGTCAGAAGACTGGAAATCTGTTGCACGGCGGTATCCCACAGGTTGAGTCGATGTTTTTTACACCACCATGTGCTGTACGTGCACTCATCACAATATTTTGGAAGGAAAACTGGAATCTGATGCAGCACGTGTGCCAGGTGAGGTCAGAGTTCTTTATTTAGATTGGCATGGGATAAAATAGTTAATATGCAATGTTTTCTCATAGTATGCCATGAATATTCCACTCATGACTATTTTTCTCATGACTATTTTCCACATGCCTAAGGGCTTCTGTGTATACTGAAAAATCAAGTTACCAGCATTTCGTGATTATAGTATGTAATATTCTGTGTGTGTCTGCAACAAGCTAAGGGAGTGTTTATTATTTATGGATTTGGGGGGTTGGCTAAATCATGGGGGGGGGGGGGGCAAAAGAGTGCTTTTATAGGGGGGGGGGGGGGGGTTATTAAAGATTTTACCTACTCCTGGGTGTACCTGTCATGTAAAATAAAATTTAACTGAAAATGTAACGAAATTGTTGTTGTAATCCCAAGCCAATGTTTAGTCTCCAGAACACAGGAAACCATTGTTTTAGAGAGCAGTCAAATCTCAAATATTTCAGCTTGGGCCTTCAGTCCTCACAACATTAATTTAAAGATAGTTTGCTTTTTTTCCTGTATATGCAGGATGGTATTCTCTAAGCTCATGATCAAAGGCACATCCCCATAGGACAGATAATGCATTCATGTCCAGGAGATTAGTTATATATGCCAATGATGAACTTTCCAGAATAATACATGTATATATATATATATATGTTTTCTACTAAACAAAGGTAATGTATCATGGAAAATACCATAAATCTAGAGACAATATTAAATTTAAAAGGTTACATATATATGATGTTTGCATTCTTTCTTGCACATCCATGCATTATTTTCTTTTTGTGGGGGAGGGGGGGGGGGGGTCAATAAAGTTTTGAGCAATTTTATAGGGGGGTCATCTAAGTTTTAATTTCACTCATGGGGGGTCATAAAAGTTTTGACAAAAGAAGCAGATGAAATGCAGACCCCCAAGCCATAAATAATGAACACTCCCTAAAAATGTTAAACACAAACGTGAAAACAACAATATAGATGATATTGTCACTAATTTCTTAGTCTAATTTGTCCAGAAACCATTAGCTTCTGTGCTGTAAGGGGATACCTGTATACCATAATTTTATCTTTCAAACATATGGGTATGCATGGCATTGGACTTTCAGCCATCAAAATCAGCCTTGCAGTCTTCATAATAAAAGTCGACCTTCAAACTGTCCCAATCTACACAAAATGTGTAGGAGGTGATGCATGTCATCCTCTTACAGCAGACAATTCCCATTTATCTGCATATATACCACAGTGGTGAATCTGAAGGTGGGGACTATTTATTGTCAATTTCTTGGCAAAGTCCATAGTTCCTCTTCCCACACTTTAATAACAGATTGAAGAAAACAATGCATGCCCTTTTCCTGAAACAAATAGAAGAATATTTCTTATCAAAGGTGGGTAAACTGTACTGGAATATTGATGTAATGCAATGTTGAGAAAGTGTGCTGCTCATTGGCCCAACAACAACCTGAGCACTTTATTCCATTCTGGACAACATGCAAATTCCCATTCTGGACAACTGCAAATTCCCATAAAGGATATTTCTATTAGGGCAACGTACAAATGGACAGATTGTGCTAATAAACAAGTTGTCTTCGCTTACCTTATTTTTACATTTGCTTCTGTCATAAGCTGGAAGGTTTTGATACATTTGGCCTTGTTCTCGCGAAACTTTATACAAGCACCCCTTCCTCCATTCATGGCACACTGACCTTGGCACTGCACTTGGCTTTGTTATTACGGGTTCTTGGTTAGTAAAAGGAAAAAGGAAACACCGACAGCGACCATTTTACGAATCAAGAGAGTAAATTTAATTTTCATTTTCTCCGGCCTGATGCTCACAGATATTTACTTCGCCTGCAACAATGGAGCCATAAGCACTCTAACTATGTTGATAAACTTCCATCAACACTCGATTGATAACGAAGAGTTCATTTCCTTGTTTTGCTCATATACAAACAAATGACAAAGGTGAGTAGAAGGACGATTTTCTACTTCACGCGAACCGAGGGAATCGCGCGCGAGGCGAAAACAATAGAAGCCTCGGTTTCATGAAAATCAAAACAAAAACAGAGGCGCGCAAAGCGTAATGGTCCGTCATGAGTCTTTAAGTTAAATCTAAACTGGTGAACACATCAAGGATTAAGACAAATAAATTCTCTTCTGACAATGGATTTTTGAATTTGTCAGAAAAGATCGAGGTAAATATTTTGATAAAATATAGATATTACTATAAAGTGCTTCAGCATTTCTGGCACTTTTTTCGGACTATCATTCACAGAACTGTAAACCTTAATTAATCGGTGCACCTAATGCATCAAATCAAGATAGCCGGTTACTTCCAGATTTTATTCAGTATGACTACATTTCGTGGCGTGTTTTTACAAATTGATCGAGTCGGGTTTCGCTCCGCCCGTGAACCTGAAAATATATTGATCGACTTATCTTTTCTGCATGGTTTACATCAATGTCTGAAATGGACTGCGATGTAAATGATTTTAAAGCTTTTTCTTAACATATTACTTTTGTCTTCTTCTGCGGTAGATCTGCTCTGGCTACATCAACAATTCTCTGGAAAGAGAACATAATATATGTTCATGTTAACAGCTGGTACAGTTAGGAGTGACAGGATTAAAACTCAAACTTAAGTGACACCGGTGTCACAGCGATTTCGCCCCCCCAGTGAATTCGCCCCCCGGGTCGAGATCGCTAGTGAATTCGCCCTCCCCGGGGCGAGATCGCTAGTGAATTCGCCCCCCTTCAGTGAATTCGCCCCCCTCCCCCCCCCCCCCTAGGGGGGGGGGGGGGGGGGCGAAATCGCTAGTGAATTGTACTCGTAATTCTTATTGAAATCGCCCCACCTCAGAAAATAGAGGCAGTAGATGTCAACGCACTGAATAAAAAGTGTTTCTTTTATAAATCTAAAGCATTTTTTAAATAAAATGAAGTGTAAGACCCCTACTACTACTGACTACAAAAATACGCGAGTCGGTAACACTCCTTTTCTTCGGAAAGTCATTTCAAATTCTTCCCGGATTTGAATTAATTGTACTGCTAGAACTGTACTGCAAAACTTACCGCCGTTTTATCTTCTCATTAGTTAATAAGCTGTTTATCCAGAAAGGTTTTCCTAGTTAGAACTGATCTAATTACCGAATTAACAAGCGCCGTTAGCTCAATTGAAATAGAACAAAGCACCGAGTCGGTAACGCTCCTTCAAAGTTCTTTCAAAATGTATGGATCGACGCAAGCATTAACGGGTTATCAAAATCTTACATAGCACGATAATTACGACAACTTCATTATGGTTTTCATGCATGAAAAAATCATCAGACTATTTGGCAATTGTTTCCAAATATGAGTCCACTCGCTACAAGCTAAAGTAAGTTTTAATTTAGATCCTAATTAGTTCATTGCTGCTTGTTTATTCAGGACGTTTTCACGCGAGTCGGTAACACTTCCTTTATTCGGCAAAGTCTTTTCAAAGTAGGCGGATTTACGGGTTGTCAAAACCTTTAAGTGTCCACAATAACTACATCATCTACATGTTGGCTTCAGGCAAGAAATACTAACAACTAATCATTCGAAGATTGACGAAGATTGCAGAATCCTTGTTGCACTGCTCGCGCGAATGAAAAGTGCAGCGTTTACCGTAGCTTTACGTTTACCGTAACGAATTTTGTCGAAGAAAAGTGAAGCGTGAATTTTAAAATAAAATTGAATTACATGCCTTTATACACATTACTGATAGCTTTTTGCGTACTATTCTCCACGTCCAATACATTATAGTAGTAATAATAAGGAAAACATGTATTCATAACCTTTTAAAAGGTTGAAGGGGAGGGGGGGCGAAATCGCTAGAGGGGGGCGAGGAAGGGGGGGCGAATTCACTAGCGATTTCGCCCCCCGGGGGGCGAATTCACGGGGGGGGCGAAATCGCTGGTACACCGGAACGGCAGAAACTACAGTATTCGACAACTACATATTAACACAAGAGTTCGAAGGTTCTAATTCTTGTGTTGAAGTTGTGCTTCGGTATATGTTATATAAACATTAACTTCCACGCAGCCAAGCATAAACTGATAATCCGCCCTACCGCTAGGGAAAGAAATTTCTAGCTATAGATACATGTATATAAGTCTCTATAAATCCCCGAGGTCAAACGGTTTCGGCATCTTTTCAACAGTTCCCTGCTTTCTTTAATATAGCCGAGGCCCGTGACGCCACGGGGAAGGTTCTAGAGGTTTAATACTAGGATGATCGAACTATACAGTACTGCCATTAAATACATCACTTTGGACACAACTCATGCTTGTGATAAACGAACCTCATTATTCAGAATCAACCGGGGCGAGTAGACTATTTTGCACTCATAAAGTCAGTAAATTAATTGTGGTTTATAAGCTTTGAAGACTGACTGATTTGTTGAATAAATGTTGAACTTTTTCAGTTCACTGACTCGATAATTTGCCGGCTCGATTGACTGCTATTTTCAGAACAACTAGCTCGAAATATGTCATGACCTTGGTTTGCTTTGACTGGGTTTCTGAGAGAAACTGACCGGTCGAGTTTATACATGCATACAGCTTGCACAGTCCGCGGATACTGGCAGCTTAAAAATAAATGATGTGGTTTTTACCCTACTATTATATATATATGGCAAATGCTTAGTATACAAGTTTACCTTCAACGTTCGTGTATTTATCCTTAAGATTCCTATGAAGAACCAGAAGAACAAGGCTTATGCTGGTTAAGAGCAAATGGCGCTAAAACGTCACTTGAGTGAAACTGAAGTAACAGTTAATTATAATTTGGCTTGTGCCAGTAATTCCAATCAGTTGCGCTCCGTGCTGGTTATGAAGTCGACACCTCGCCCTAGCGGGATATTAAATTCCATTGTAAGCCTGTGTAGCAAGCAAAAAATGCAAGCCGTGATTTCAAATTGTTCAAAATAGAATCCATACTAGCCGTTATAAATTTTACTTTCGATTCTGTTCAAGTGTTAGCTGAAGCCAACAACTATCAGATGGCCAATTTTCCAGCCAACACGTGAGACACGTACCTGTGCACAATGAATTCATTTATATTTATCATGATTTCGCTCAGTGTGAACTGTGAAGTGTCAACTTTAACCAATTGGATCACGCATTAGTTTCAGCATGGTCGGCGCGCAAAGTTTGAATACCGACACAATCCAAATTATAATAACTGTCACATTTTAAAAGTTCAGCTACACCGCGGCGTAATGTAGCAGCTCCGTTGTAGCGTCATTTGGCTTTATAGCCTTGTTCTACTGGTTCGTCATAGGAATCTCAAGACGTAAAGACTGAAGGTAAGTTTACGAAGCATTAGCAATATGATGAGGAAAACCACAGTATTTACAATATACATGCAAGCTGCAAATTACTAGGGAGCTCTAGAGGGCGTGTAACTTTAGATCAAGATTTCTTTCACCAGTACCGCGGCCTCCGGTGTAAGGTACCTTTTATTTGTACCTCGACCGGTCAGTTTGTTACTATCAGTTTGTCGCAGTTTCTCAGTACAAACTAATCCAAAGCAAACCAAGGTTTCCACAACTGATAATATTATTGCGTATAAGTCAAACGAAACAAGTCAATGAACTGAACTGGAACTCAGGTTTTATAGTCAGTTCAAAATTCATTCAACGATTCTCAATGCCGAAATTACCTGCTTGTATATATAAACAACACTTTATTGACCAGTTATCATCCGTTCAAATAGGGCCTGACAACGTATATACGTAGGCGCCTCTGCATGTATACGTAAAATACAGTACAAGAGTGTTCAAACTCGGTGGTGTTTTGATGCCTTTAATATCAGAAGAGGAAGATGCAAATTATCGTAGTTGTTTTTTTTAAACCCTTGAACCTCCCCCGTGTCGACGGCTTCGGGCGTGTTAAAGCCAAAGCCTTCACTCTGAATAATTGAAATGTTAGTTTTAATTATAATTCCCCTATCGCGGTTTATCAAAGCTCCACTTCACTGAACACTAGAATGTAGAACCTTGAACCGGTCTCTTCCGCCTATGTATTTAGAGCCTATGTAGTTGGCAAGCACTGCAGTTTAATAAACTGTCCCGGCGTAGTGTCACTAACATTGATTTTCATCCCGTCACTATTAACTACCTGATATATTTCCTTTTTCAGAAAAGTGTTACTGTAGTCTGAGTGCAGAGCACATCTATAGAAAAGGGATAAGCCAAAATTCCATCATGCAGAAAAGTCAGATTCACGGGTGCCGACGATCAATTTGTAACAGGGAAAATTTAATACATGCATATGAAATTATTATTAAAATAATAATCTAAATCTATATGTGTTACTGATTGATCCGATAGATTGTGTATACTGTTTAATTGCAGTTGTCTGTGACTTGAAAAGTGTCCGAAATTTCTGAAGCATTTTGCTTACGCTTCGTCACAAATTTGCTTCTCGTACATTTTCTGGACTTTATCGTCTTAATCTTGATGTGTTCACTAGTGCGTTTGATTAAGGATTTGGTAAATTATCAGTTTCCTTGAAATTTCAGAAAAAACCTTTGAGATTATCGAACGTATTGTGTTTTGAATATTCTCAGTAGACTTTAGAGCATGCAAGCAACTGAGTTGGGTGCTCTGAACTTCAGAGCAGGCAGGTAGGGTGCTCTGAACGTCAGAGCAGGGAACTTGGATACTCTGAACTTCAGAGCAGGCAATTTGGAAGTAGGGTGCCGCCTGAAGTTCAGAGCAAGGCAGTTGGGTGCTCTGAACTTCAGAGTAGGAAACTTGAATACTCTGAACTTCAGAGAAGGGAACCTGTATACTCTGAACTTCAGAGCAGGCAATTTGCAAGTTGGGTGCTCTGAAAATCAGAGCAGGCGAGTTGGGTACTCTGAACTTCAGAGCAGACAGGTTGGATTAACATTCAACAATTAACAAATTTTCTACTCCATTAATCTTACCTTCTAATAGCAGCTATGTTGATAACTTTGATCTCCTGTGGGATATTTAGATTTTGCACAAAAGTAATCTTCTGTAAATCAACATATTTTTTCTCTTTCCTTTAGAGGTTTTAGAGGATCTCTGCAGTCTTATCATTCATTGGAAAAGTCTAAATTTGACATTTTACAGAGAAAAAGATATGGATGTTCCTCTGATTATGAAGAATATTTCAATTTTGGTTGATATTGCCATAAATAAGTCCCAACTCCCCCAAAACAGTACCCGAATTGTGAGGATTTTGCAGAAATAGCAAGTTTGAGAATATGACAAAATGTTTGAGAATGCGTTAGAAGTTGATTGGTTAATATTGACATAGGACAAGTTCAGACGACACTGAAAATAATGGGTAACTAGTTCCTGTATAAACTAGTGTTGGTCTGCGTCGGCGGAGAAGATAAACACTGGTATATTCAATTAAAGTCGATTGAGGTATGCTAACCGCCGTGGAAATTTATAATTTTGGTGGCTTCGCTGCAAACGCTCTTTTCCCAGCTCCCTCTCCCCATTGCCCCTCCACTCGGCCCCTTCCCATGGGCTTGCCCACACCGCGGCAAAACGGTATGCTCCGCTGGCCAAAAGAACGAAGGCTCTGCTATCAAATACAAATTACCGAGGGTTTCAACTTTGTAAACTCACAGTGAATCACAAATTAAGAAAACTTCAACCTGTTAAAGTCTTAGGTTTAGCTTTTAAGTAGTTTTCTTATATTTTGAGAAAACAGTTCACAAATGGATACTTTTAAGCAGAAATTTTAAAATCACGGCATTTGCCTTTGTTTCATTTCAGATTTCGCGGGAAACTGGGGGCGGCCGCGCGCCTACAAGATATAGCAAATACGCATGCGCATGACGTTTTGCCGTGGTGTGGGGCTTGCCACGCCTACTTAAACTCATGCTGGCAATGCATGATCTCTGGCTCGTTATGAACATTTAGTTCATCTAAAACGTCAACACCGACATTATAGTAACGATTATCCGATGATACATATGGACATATATGGTTTACATTGACCGTAAGATTGGTTCTATCCAGCTTACATCTCCCAGAACAGCAAAGATTACTAAGGCAGCGAACAATGGCCAGTGCTGGAGATGATATCGTCTATGATAAGCTAATTGGGAGAGGTTCGTATGGCGAAGTATGGTCGGCGCGTTGCAATGGGAATCGAGTTGCCGCCAAACGAATCCATTCGATTTACTTTGAAAATGACTACGATCAGCAACCCCGCGATTATTTCATTGAACAGTTTAAGAAAGAATGGGAAGTATTGCGAAAGCTCGAACACCCGAACATTGTAAGAATGCTTACTGTTTTGTTTCCGACTTCGAAGAATCAGTCACCGGTGATTGTGACTGAGTTACTGCATTGTGACTTGGAAACATTCATCAGGAATTCTGAATCGATTCCTAAGATTGGCCAAAAGGAAGGCCTGTCTTTAGCCCTTGGCGTTGCTGAAGGTTTGCAGTATTTACACGGCTTGAAACCAGCTCCTGTCGTTCACCGGGACTTGGCGACGAAAAATATTTTGCTCACTAAAGATATGCAACCCAAAATTGCAGACTTAGGAGTTGCTAAAATATTCGCTTCAGGAAAGGATATGCACGCCACACCATCGCCTGGTACCCCTCTGTATGCTGCTCCCGAGACCCTTCCTACTTCGATGGGCAAGGAGGCCACTATGATGTACGGGGTGAAGGTGGATATCTTTTCGTTTGGTGCTGTTGTTTTGGCCATTATTGTTGGACATGAACCAGCCGTTTGGCCTCTCAGCCATCTTAACGAAGGTAACTACTAACGTTGACTGTATAATTCTACAATGTGTTGATTAAGAGAAGCTTATTTAATATAACAAGGGGATATGAAGGAACTAAGGGAGTGCAAATAGGGGGATATAAAGAAAGCGAGGGTCGAAAGAGTTGACTCCTCCAACATTTATGTAAAAGCTTTCAAGAAGAAGGAGACGCAACTCGAAGGTCATTGATATGTTAATACCCAAACAAGCGATTATGATTGGCTAATAGCTTATCAGCGCTTTCTGCAGACTCTGTTGCGGTCTAGTGTTAAACGATCATATTGTTATTGTCACAAGAACGGAGCTCGAGTCTGTTGAGAAATCTGCGTTTTTTTCTTATCAATCTACCTTTAATAATGATACCATATTTAACACAGGATTCAAGGATACCCAGATAAGTCTCAAGCCTTAGAATTGTCTCAAAAATCATACCTGATTCTCCTTTAATATTACAGTGTTCGATTCTTGTTTGAACAAGAACCACTTTTGTGTTTATAAACTGTAGGTAACTGTGGTACTGATTTCTCTCGATCTACTGGTCTTTGAAGACTCAAGTGTGTTTCATTGTGATATTTATATGTTCTAAAATGTATCTGAAGTATTTGAAATAGTTTTGGACCTCTGAAAGCAGCCGAAATCGGTATATAAACATCTACATAATTCAGTGTTTCGCAGTGTTTAACTCCAGTTCGAACAAGAACCGTGATTGAGACACGCATTTTGTGTCCATAAACTGTGGTACCAATTTCTCTCGAATTACCAGTATTTGAAGATTCAAGTGTGTTTTATTGTGATATTTAAGCGTTCTAAATCTATTTGAAATAGTTTTGGACCTCTAAAAGTAACCGAAATCGGTCTCTAAACATCTAGATATTTTAGTTTTAACTCGATGTTCGACTCACGCGTTTATCTCTTGTTCGAATAATAACTGCGATCGAGACATGCATTTTGTGTACCGATTTCTCAGACTTGATCTACCATTTGAATACTCAAGTGTGACATTTACATGTGCTAAACAGGCACTGGGTATTTGAAATAGTTTTGGACCTCTTTAAGTAACCGAAATCGGTCTCCAAACATCTAGATATTTCAGTTTTAAATCTATGTCTCGATCGCGTTTCTTGTACGAACAGCATTTTGTGTTACCGATTTATCTTGAACAACTAGCCTTTGAAGACTCAAGTGTGGTGTTTCATTATGATATTATGATATTTATATGTTCTAAAATGTACAAGAGATCGAGACAGGCAATTTGTGACTGTGCAGGTACCGATTTCTCTTGTACCGTCCCCTGGCATTTTCGTTGTGAACTCTGTAAACACTAGTACATTGTCATGACAAACAGCATGTATAAAGTAACCGGCTTTATTCAATTATCGCCAGAGCGAAACAGTCTGACTTGTTAAATTTATGCTAATTTTCGAGTTGCGTCTCCTTCTTCTTCCACCTCCCTGGTTTGTTCATCGATCCACAAAATTCCATAAGGCTTTTTAGGTGGTTGATACATTTCCAAGCTTAAAATTTCTCGTTATTCATGCAACCCCTAAACAAATTAGATTATTATACGGGTGGAAGTTTTGAATTCGGCTCTACTGTCCTTATTTCGTTTTTCGATATTACTATCACCATTGATGCTTTCCATGTCTGGGAATGAGTCTCCGCGCCGTGGCGTCAGACGAGGTGTTGTTGACCAAAAATAAATTAATCTTTTCGAAAATTGCTGGAAATATTGCTTTGTAGAGAGCATATTGTGTTTAATTAAATAAAGATTTATTCTATTCAGAAAAGAACAATAAGGTACTAAAGTCCCGGTCAAACTGGCCTGCGCAGAGCGGCCTGCTCCATTCTACGATGACTTGAAGAAATCAACAGAAATAATATGGCGACAAAAATATGTTGCGAACATGGGCTACAAAATTAAACTGAACTGAGCTAACAATGAGAGCAATGGGATTTCCGAAAGAAAACATAGCCTGATCTTGATCTTGGTATGACACCGATCGCTAGAAGTTTAAACGATGTCACAAACACCTTGTTTTATAGTATTGCTGAGAAGTTTGATCGTTAATATTCGAAACAACTTCGAAACAACTTTGAAGTAAGTAAGTGACTTTATTTAAGTGTCAATGTATTTAGCTCTGTAGCTAATTGGGGACACTAGTCCTACGATTTTACATCCTTATCCGAGAAGACGTGAAGGTCTAACCGTTTACTGTATTATGTAAAGGCAGCACCTTCTATTCAGTTATTTTAAGACCCTGAGTGTTGGTCCGGCTGGGTTTTGAATCCGCGACTTTCTGCTCAACAGACCGGCGCTTATCCACTGAGGCGGTTAAATAATATTTTGAAATTTTGAAATTTTGATTTCGCATTTCTTGTTTTCATAGTTATTATTTTCCGTGCACTCTGACTTTGCTCCGGAGTATTAAACAGAAGTAGAAGCTGTTCAGAAGCTGTTGACAACCAGCGTAACGGAGTGGTTCTTTATCCTTCGTATTAAGTACAGCTATATGATCTCACGCGAGGCCAGTAACACAGCCAACAAACAACGGACATTTCAATGCCTTCAAATGATTGACGGTTGTGTTGGGAAACTACGATTGCAACTGTTCGCATCAAAATAAACCCCACCAGCGTATCAAATTGAAATGCCATACTGATTTAAGACGTTCCTTTTTTCTCTCAATTTGCAAATTTAGTGCTGAAATGGCAAGCTTTCGAGCCTGCTGTGGATACATACATACATAAACTTTATTTGACTTCGAATTTACAGTCAGTCAGTTTACCGCGAACTGATTTGAATATCAATTAGCTCCGCTAACAAAACAGGGCCTGTATAAAACATTCCGGGAAGTGTAGTACCGCATGAAGTCCCTAATGCACCACATAACTTCTCAACTTTACGTTACAGTAAAAAGTGAAATCTTTACCAAACAGAATAATAATCTGGAGTTTTATTAATTTGAACCATTTCCAAAGATCAGCCTCTCGAACTGCCGCAGTGCAGAAGTGTATTTTTGACTGTATTAAACATTCCGGGAAGTGTAGTTTATTTATTGCACTGCATGAAGTCCCTAATGCATCCTACAACTTCTCAACTTTACAGTAAAAAGTGAAACCTTTACCAAACAGAATAATTATCTGGAGTTTTATTAATTTGAACCATTTGCAAAGATCAGTCTCTCGAAATTGCCGCGGTGCAGAAACATGTATTTTTTCCGCGAATGATTTGAATATCAATTAGCTTCGCTAACAAAACAGGGCCTGTATAAAACATCCCGCGACTGTAGTTTATTTATTCACTGCATGAAGTTTCCAAAGCACCCACATAACTTCTCAACTTTACTGTAAAAAGTGAAATGTTTACTAAACAGAATAATAATCTAGAGTTTTATTAATTTGAATCCATTTTCAAAGTAAGGAATCAACCTCACAGTCTCTCGAACTGCCACGGTGCAGAAAATGTGTATTTTTCCGCGAAATGATTTGAATATCAATTAACTCCGCTAACCAGTATAAACATTAACAATTCATGAAGGAAAACAAAGGAAATCAATGTGCGATAAGCGATCGGCCAATCTGATACAGATTTCGTCCTGATTTGCATGAACATTTGGTCAGTTCGATTTTCTCGGCCGAAATAGGTCGAATCGCTAAAATAATTGAACAACACGACCCTGGCACCTGGACGTTTGATAAGCCATATACAGAATTAGTGTCCGTGCTTTATTGGATTTACAAACTCTCGCTTCCAGTTTGAGTAAATCTGTAAATCTGATAAAGCACGGACACTCATTCTGTATCTATTACTTACACTGCATGTAGTTCCTAATGTACCACACAACTTCTTATAACTTTGCTTTAAAAAGTGAAATGTTTACCAAACAGAATAATAATCTGGAGTTTTATTAATTCGATCCATTTTCAAAGATCAATCTCTCGAACTGCCGCGGTGCAGAAGTGTCTATGAGTACGGTTTTCCGCGAACTGCTTTGAATTCAATGAAGAGGCTCTGCACAGCTCTATGTAGATCTTATATTTTTACTTCCTTTAATAGCGTACACTAATACCAGAAGATGCATAAAAAATGAGAAGAAAATCATTGCAAAATACAGGAGTGAAATACAAAGTCAATAAATAGTGCAAGTGCAGACAATAAAAGTAGATAATAATAAATAGCCATGAAATATGAAAGGTATAATACATGAATAAATATCAGTTATAAGCGCCTTGGATGCGGAGAATGCCTCGTTGACTTAATCTCAGGGCAGATAGCACTGGAAAATAGTGCTAATGATGAGCATTTACCACGTGTACAGGTAATCTATTCCACACGAGGATTGTCACAGGAAGCCCAAGCATAGTTTATGTGTTATCAGTGTAACATACGAAATTGTAAAAATAAAGTTTGAATATCGTCTTTAAACTGTGTCTGGTCCTAAAAATATTATCCCCTTTATAATTAATGGAAAGGGTGGAGAGTTAATTCGAAAATCGATTCCAGCAATCACAACAACCTCCACAAAATGACAAATTTGACCAAGAAGTTCGCGTCGAATCGAGCTCAAACTCATGCAGCACACAGTACGATAATTATCTTACCTTTGTATGCATATAAAACGGTAACATCACAGCTACACGCGAAGCAAAGCCCAAAGAAACTCCGCTAAATGTTCTCATAGCAGTGTCCTAAATCGTTGGCGTTGGCGCGGCCGTTCATGTATAGCTAAGGAGCATAATTGATTACCACTAGGAGCATGCTAGGAGGTGTATGGGAATTATTGACCCGACAAATTCTTATCCCGACCCAACACTCGAAAAAAAAATTCACGTGCAAAATAAGCACGAGAACATCAGTGATCCGGATCATTTTGTTTCCCAAAAACGTTTTGGCTTGTTTTTGTATTATTCACGTTAGCATTTAAGAAATGTCGGATGGAGTTTTGTGAGAACTTAAGCAAACAGGACACGGCTGTTTCAAATGGTCAATTTCGCGACATTAGGTTGCAGTCCCTCATTTGCGCTAAAGCCGACGGTTAATCGTCATCAGAACGAGGCTTCGGAAAATGAAACAAAATCGATTTCGTAGTGTTGATAGATTTCTAACATTTTCGTCGTTTTTGATTGTTTGCCATTCTAGAGATTGACTGTAAGCTTAAGAAAGGTCCAGAAGTTGTTTTGAAAATGTTTGTATTCGGAGTTTTAACGAAATAAGTACGATTTTATACGGTAAGATATAAATTTGAGAATTTGTTGTGGTCTGGATGGTGTGCTGCAAACCTTCAATACTGGAGTGAATTAAGCCAAGATCGGAGGTTTTCCCAGGGTTAGGTGAGTTGAAACTACGTGCTCTATTGTCTAGTCTCTGCAAAAGTTCTCTTATTTTTTAAGTAACTATTTTTTTGTAGAAATTATGATCTGGTAAGAAAGTGCACGTAGTTGTGGACGAGAGTCGTGAAAGAATTAAGAAACTTGCCTGTCTTGAAACAGGAACTCATCTGATCAGCCTAACCGATGTCTGAAAAGTACCATGTATATACATGTATGACTAATTAACATAATTATGATTACTTTCATTAGAAATTATTATCGAAGTGAGTCAAAATAGTAAACTTAAAACCTTTTGCTGGGGTTGTAAAACTTCTAAAAATGCCCCTTTAAAAATGCTTTATAATAAAGACCTTGATTGAGATAATGTAGTAAAAGGGGGCTTTGTCAGTCCAAAACGTAATTGATTGTCCCATAAATGAAGTTTTTTGGTAATATTTTTAAAGTGTTTCCAACTCTTAGCAAGATATACCTTAGGCTAAACTACAGAATACAGGGCCATTTCTCAATATGTCCTAAAGAGCCACTGGCTCGGTGGCTCGTCAGTGACTCATCGGGCAGAATCCTATTGTTCTTCGCGACATGTACTTACTGTTGAAGAATTAATCGAAAGCGGAATAATTATAATCTAACGCATGAGCAGTTCGCTTTAACGATACCTGATTGGTTGTTCATTAATCGTTATGGGAATTCAAATGTCCCAAGGCTGATAAGGCACCCGTCAATCAATGCCAGAAATAACGTGATGGCGCTAATTATTAACAATAGATGTCCTCTTCAATTGAACCGACTGTTCATTACGCCTGATCTTGAGTTAAGTGAAAAGCCTGTTCTCACTGAACGGTTTTCGAAAAGATTTGGCGCATAGTCCATTGTTTACTGCTTACGAGAGTAATAACTGGGCAGTAATTTGACCGAACAATCCTTTTGCCAGTTTCAGAAATATTTTGTTTTAGAGTATCAGTGGTCTTTATGTGTTTTTTTTAGTTCCACTTTCACTTTCCAATAGGATTTGCTTTGAATTCAACAGGCGACGGCTTCACACGGCTGCTTAGATCTGAGTAAAGACGACAAGACAATTCGTTTCGTCCTTTGCTAGTTTGACTTCTACAGCAAATAGAAACATAGAAACATCTCATTTTAAAGTTGAATATATTCAAAATCCGTTTTGACATCTGTTTATGACGCGCCAGAGCTGTTCTACGCTGTTCTGATAGTTTTTATTTTCACTTTTCAAACGCCGGTACTGAGTCAGAGAAGTCAACTACTAGATTCTTTCTTTTGGTTGTTGACTTCTAGTGCACACAGAAACACGAAAAGGGTCTCATTTTAAAGCTGAAGGTTTACAAAATCCGCTTGGACATTTGTTTATGATGCGCTATCGACTTTTATACTGTTCTGTTAGTTTTTCAGGTCAGTCAGTGTTCAAATGTTTTGGTTGGAAATCAAAGCGGCTTACAGTGCCGCTCTCTGTCACACTTAACCGGTTGAGAGTCGGAAGACCACAGCTAGATTCTTTATTTTGGCTGTTGACTTCTAGTGCGCACAGAAACACGAAAAAGGTCTCATTTTAAAACTGAAGGTTTACAAAATCTGGTGGAACATTTGTTTATGATGCGATATCGAGTTTTACGATGTTCTGTTAGTTTTTCAGCGCAGTCCGTTTTTCCAGCGCAAAAAGACACTTAGCCAACTAAAATTACAATCACAAAGGCTCGTGTGACTCGTTAATTTCAATGCTTCATTAGCCGGCGTGCGCTCTATTGTCTATATGGGAGGAGCTTAGAAGTCAAGAGTGCCTCGCGGGAATTCTGAAAATCCAAATTTGGCAAGCGAATTTGAGTTTCCAATATGTGTTCTAGAAAGTTTGATTTCGATAATACTAACATCCGTCAGAATAAGACGAAAAAGCGGCAACGAGTTACTAAGATATCGAAGTAACTTTTGCCGTGGGTACCTAAGAAATTAAGTAATTATTCGAAGAGAAAATCGACCTCAAATTCAACCATTCGTCATTTTCCAGTCAAGCAGCTTCGAAAAATCCCAAATTTGAAGGCAAAACCGATAATGCTTATATTCACGCAAATAATTTAATCTTGGGTGGAAATACTTAATTGATATCTCTTCTACAAAAGCCCATGGGTACCTAACTCATATGAAGGTTATTTTTTGCGTAAATGAGTGAAATCGTAACCTCACTGAAGCGTTTTGGCCCATTTTCTCTGTTATTTGCTTCACGTATCATTGCGTAGCTTATGAATTTAGCGCTGTTGTTCTTAGAAATGTCCCGGATGTGTCGCGGCATTCTGGGCGATGTGCTACCCCAAGATACATTGAATATTCATATGGAGATGCTTCATCCTTTAAAGAGATGGTGACTGCCGAGCCATGGCCACCGAGCCACTAAAATATAGACCCCAAGATACATCGAATATTCATATGGAGATGCTGCATCCTTTAAAGAGATGGTGACTGCCGAGCCATGGCCACCGAGCCACTAAAATATAGACCCCAAGATACATTGAATATTCATATGGAGATGCTTCATTCTTTAAAGAGATGGTGACTGCCGAGCCATGGCCACCTAGCCACTAAAATATAGACCCCAAGATACATTGAATATTCATATGGAGATGCTTCATCCTTTAAAGAGATGGTGACTGCCAAGCCATGGCCACCGAGCCACTAAAATATAGACCCCAAGATACATTGAATATTCACATGGAGATACTTCATCCTTTAAAGAGATGGTGACTGCCAAGCCATGGCCACCGAGCCACTAAAATATAGACCCCAAGATACATTGAATATTCATATGGAGATGCTTCATCCTTTAAAGAGATGGCGACTGCCGAGCCATGGCCACCGAGCCACTAAAATATAGACCCCAAGATACATTGGATGCTTCGTTCTTTAAAGAGACAGTTAATGCCAAGCCACCGAGCCATAAAACATTTGTTGTGAGATCATCCGAGCCACCGAGCCAAAGACAAAAAACTCAAAAATATATGGAGCTTCAAAAATGGCCCTGCATTCTGTAGTTGCTCTGGGAATTTAGAGAAGCATTTGAGATAAATTGAGCTAAACATAAAATTATAAACTTGCATTGGGCTAAATAAAAACGATGTGGTTCCTGTTATTGTTGATAGGTAGCCAGGGTGGAGCAGTGGTTAAGTGCTTCGCCTTTCACCTCTGTGGCCCAGGTTAGATCCCCTGATGCAGCGCCATAATAATTGTGTTGAGTTTGTTGGAATCTTAACCTTGCTCTGAGAGTTTTTCTCTGGGTTCTCTGGTTTTCCTCCTTCCACAAAAAACAACATGCTTAATTTCAATTTGATCTGTGGGTTAGCCAGATCCTGGCTTTGATCAGCCCCTACGGTTGTTTCAGGTGCCATTAGAAATTCAGAGTACAATTTAGAACTGACTGGATTTACTTTTTGGCAGATTTCAAGAAAAAAACATAGTAATTCTCTAAGTCAAGCTTGCATACTGGTAATTAATATTTTGGTGGAAAAACTTATAGGGTCAGCAGGGGAATTACATGTAAGCTTGGTCAGGTAACCAGATCCACATATATTTTATTATTTGTCCTGATATACATGTATGTACATGGTATCTCATTATGGAAATGAAACTTTATAACTGTTTTTGCACTAGTCATGCATGGGTTTTTATCATGTGGTGGCCATGTTGAGTCCCAGGAGGTTAAAAACCTTTGTTTTTGTCCGGTAAACTTGTTCTGAAATCCACCAGTGCAAGGCTACTGGGGCCAAAACCATTGTTTTATCCAAGATGGCCGAACTATGATAATAGTCCATTAAGTAAGTTTAAGTTACTTGGTGCACATATTCTTGCATGGCCCTGGAAATACAAGTACTAGATTGTTTTACTCGATGTGTTTGTTTTTATTCATATACTGTGAAACATTTGGATTTATCCTTTTTGTGTTTATTAATTCTGCACTGCAAGTAAGCCATTTAATCTTCTCAATGATAACATAAGGTTGAAGGCCTACAAATTATGCATGACAGGGTTCTTGCTAGGGCTGCACCTTGTACCACTGGCAGAACAGATTCAGAAGTGACCCCATTATCACAAAATATTTGGAACCATGGGCTGCATACCTTTATCACAAACAGGGCCCTAATGAGCAAAGGGTTCCTTAAAAATTGCATTTTACCAAATTTACCCAAGAGAAAATGAGATATGGGTCATTTGACACATAATTGAGCAAAATTCCTAGCCAGAACATTGTTTCCCTGCCAGCAGAGGTTCCTTTTCTTCTCATTCTTTTGTAATCGGTTTGCAAACTGGCAGGGAAAAAAAATCTACCACCATGCAGTCGCAACATCATTATTTTGTGCATGCATTGCATTACTAAGCGATACAAAAACACTTTTGCCATGCTTGGACGGGTTGACCAATGAGAAGAATGTGATCCCATGGTAATTAGTATGCAAACTAATGATTGATGTTGGCAGGTGCAAATCGTTTACACAAGCAGTGTATATATATTTTTATAATTTATTCATCCATGGTCATGTACGGTGGTTAGTTCAAAATTATGTTGCGACTGGGGGCAGAGGTTTTTTTTTCCCTGCCAGTTTGTGAAACTATAATTACAAAAGAAAGAGAAGCAAATGAACCTCTATTAACACTGTATATACTATTAATACAAGTTTGTTTGTTTGATTTTTTAAATATTCTTTGCTTAATTGACAGATGGAACCATAGTCCATTGTATAAACTGTGTACCCTTGCTCCCCAAGAGAACTGAGACCTGGTGTTGGGTGCATGCATTTACCCAAAGGATTGTGATCCTCAGGATGTGCATTTTTAATGACTCAGAATAAAAAAATAACCTTACAGTGCAATTACTGAAAGAAGCAGGGCCACTTAGACAACGAGAACCAATCACATTGTAGAACGAAAATAAAGCATTACAACTTCGGTGACTTCCGCCAATCAATTTCCGAGTACAATACAATAGCACTTCAAACCTGCTTGAGTTTGAAATGCTTTGTTTTCGTTCTGCAATGTGATTGGTTCTCATTGTCTAAGTGGCCCCACTTTCAGTAGTCGCACTGTAAGTGTTGTGAAGTGTTCTATTGGTCCCTAATAAAGGCCTTCCTAGAGACTGGAAATACATTATATAAACTGTGTGATACTCTTAACCTCCATATGGAAAGATGGGTGCTGTACATTTTACCACAATTTCCTGTGAAACTACATGTAACAAACTCCAAAATATCAAGTAGAAATCATATATTCTTTAAATAACATTGCTTTGCTAACAGTGTAATAAATATTGTAGTTTCTTGTTTTAAAGTTTTTCACATGTAAAGAGTTGTGGGTAAAAGTGACATCTTTTTCTGTACCATAGATTGAAGTAGGAAGAAAAGTGCTCAGGCATATGCTTACTGATCGATGAACAAGTTGCATTACCATACAACGGTATAATGGTACCAACGGTACCATACTTACGGTATAATGACTGGCAGAGGCCAGCTCGAAAGCTCTGCTACTTTGGCCTCTGCACACTTCTACTTGTCGAAATACGCTCTTTATTTACTTTCTTCTCGTAACCTTACTTAACTCTTCATGTACATTGTAATCCCGAAAGTGTGAATAAAATTGAATTGAATTGAACTGTATCATGCCTCTTTCCTCAGAGTACTGCACAGTTCATTTAGTATAAAGGGAATGGGTATTTCTACATGTATAATATTTTTTTCTGCAGATATAGACAGGTGGCTTGTCATAATTAAAAGCTCAATGCCAGCAGGCATGGTTTTTCAGACTTTAAGCAAGAAAAATCGTGAAAGATTGCACTTGTCATAGGATCTAAACAATCGTGAAAGTGTTTGTTCTTTTTCTGCCCCTCCTTTATTTTGACGGAAGGTGGAGGTCCAGTTCTGCCATCTGATACTGCAAAGAAATAACCGAAAAGCCTTTGTAAACACGTCCCAGAAGTCGCACGCAAAAAAATAGTTACTTAAACTTTGACAAGAAATATATAAAGTAGATGGATTAAAGTTCATAGAAATACCATATCTATTGATGGGAAAACCTCCGATCATCTGTAAAATACCACATATTCAATGGATAAGTACGAGCATTGTTGGTACGGAAAGAAAGTTGACTTCCTTGTTCAAATGGTTATGTTGTTCGTGTTTGGCACCAACTTGAATAAAAAACATTGACAAACCAAAAAAAAAATATTCGTTTCGCTATTGGGCTGATTACTTTCAATAGTTCGACGAAAAGGAAGTATTTTTTTTGTAAAGCAGGTGCAAACGCTAAGTTCACCGCCATTTTGGTTGTCAAGGACTTACCCTGCAAAAACTTGCATAGCAACACTACTTGACCGCGCGATGTCCTGGAACCTAATGTCGCGCTCGAAACAGCCATGAGGACGGCGACGGCGGCGACGACGGGACGTAGAGAAGTACTTTCTGTCGAAATTTGGTGTTTACTTTATCCTTTGTTCACCTTTAATTGTTTCTCACAACCAGATTTTCGAAAAACATGATGGGCACAGAGTTCCGTTCACGACGAATGAAAGATGGATTGTTTATCTTTCTTACGTTAGTGGTCTCTTTAAAACGTGACATTTGGGGGCGTCACGTTGTGTTTTTGCAGACGACGCCGGGTTGAAATGTAGACGTTTTCGTCGTGATTACTTAAGGTGCCTATTAACGTGCGATCAGGCCCTCGATTAGGAAAGCCTGATCGCAGGTTACCAGGAAATATGATTACCACATGCCCATATACAGTCTTCCTTCCTTGCTCTTTATTGCTGTGTCAGTTGGGGTGTACCCATATGCTCTCTAAGTTATACATGTGGTAATACGGTGACGGAAAAGTCCCTTGATCTTTCAATTACATATTTTGTGCAATGCCAAACCAGCATTGACTACACATATTCTCTCCGTATCATGAACACTTAACAAATAACAAATACACCTTTAAATTATTACTTTTCCAGATGGTAGTAAAATCAGTGAGTCAGTTCGCAGAAAGAATGATATCGAAGAAATGGGACACAACAACATGAGGTCGGTGGTCCTTAGATGTCTGAAGGACAGCAGTCGTGATCGACCAGATGCAGCAAGTATTGTGCGAGAGCTTAAGGATACAAGAGGCACGCTAGAGACCTCGTCCCGCAACAGCATCAAAGTACAAGCAGGCATTTCAGGTTCATCTGCTGGATTAGAAAGGTCACCTACTGCAGGCACTTCAGGTTCATCTGCTGGATTAAAAAGGTCACCTACTGCAGGCACTTCAGGTTCATCTGCTGGATTAGAAAGGTCACCTACTGCAGGCACGTCAGGTACATCTGCTGGATTAGAAAGCCCACCTACTGCAGGCACTTCAGGTTCATCTGCTGGATTAAAAAGGTCACCTACTGCAGGCACTTCAGGTTCATCTGCTGGATTAAAAAGGTTACCTACTGCAGGCACTTCAGGTTCATCCGCTGGATTAGAAAGGTCACCTACTACAGGCACTTCAGGTTCATCTGCTGGAATAAAAAGGTTACCTACTGCAGGCACTTCAGGTTCATCTGCTGGAATAAAAAGGTTACCTACTGCAGGCACTTCAGGTTCATCTGCTGGATTAAAAAGGTTACCTACTGCAGGCACTTCAGGTTCATCCGCTGGATTAGAAAGGTCACCTACTGCAGGCACTTCAGGTTCATCTGCTGGATTAAAAAGGTTACCTACTGCAGGCACTTCAGGTTCATCTGCTGGATTAAAAAGGTTACCTACTGCAGGCACTTCAGGTTCATCTGCTGGATTAGAAAGGTCACCTACTACAGGCACTTCAGGTTCATCTGCTGGATTAGAAAGGTCACCTACTGCAGGCACTTCAGGTTCATCTGCTGGATTAGAAAGGTCACCTACTACAGGCACTTCAGGTTCATCTGCTGGATTAGAAAGGTTACCTACTGCAGGCACTTCAGGTTCATCTGCTGGATTAAAAAGGTTACCTACTGCTACATTTAAAGTTAAATTTGACAGAGTTCCACAACAGCCTCACTATGACTTCAAATTCAAAACCCTATTCCTTGGTGATGGAGCTGTTGGCAAGTCGTGCCTGTTTCAGAAGCTTAACAACCCAGGATTTAACATTAAATTTATAACGGCTACTATAGGCATAGATCTCGACAGGGCCCACTTCCAATATGACACCAAATTTGTTCAAATGAAGATCACAGACACAGCTGGTCAAGAAGAATATTTTAGTATTCAGCCAATGTATTTGCGAGGTGTCCATGGCATATTCCTAGTCTTTGATCTCACGCGCGAGACATCGTTTTTGGGGTTGCATCGCTGGATCAACCTTATTGAAATACATGGCTCGGATGCAAAGATTTTGCTTGTAGGCAATAAAGTGGACAAAACTGAAAAAGACAGGTTCCAGAGCCCATCGCAAGAAATTTCGCTATTCGCAACGGGTTTCCATATGTTGAAACCACTCTAGATGATGATTATGATCCAGGCTTACCCAATCTCATGAATATGTACAAGAAGATGACACAAATGCTTATTCAGGCAGTAGACATTGGGGAGATTCATGTTCAGGTTCCTGAAAGCCAGATTACAGTCAAACTACAACCGCCAAAGCAAAAGTCGAAATGCCCATGTTAAAAGTCCCGATAGAGAGGACTAATATCAAGAACAGTTTTTTGATTTATTGTACATTCGACCACAAAAAGTTGTGGTTCCTGCGTTGAATTTTGTAAGTCATTACCTAACCTGCGCAACGGGCACTGTAAAAACGACAACTACCAAAATACAACTTTTTGATGCACATGATTCTTTGAGCTTGGAGCATTGAGGTGATATCAGGCAACTTGAGGCCTCCGTTCTCGATATTATTTATTAGTGCTAATCTTTTCACCTTATCTCTCCCGTTCCAGAGAAAACCGTATACCAAAGTATTTATTTCTTTGATAAAATTCTTGTCGGCATGCATACAAGATAGGAAGTATAATATTTTTGGAATTGCGAACGTTTTAATTATCTGTATTTTTCCCAGTAATGTAAGACCTCTCCATTTCCACCTGCTGAAAGCCGAAGTATTTGACAAAAAAAATCAATAATAGCTGTAAAATGTAATTTCTTGGATTGAGTTTCGTTTTAATCTCTTTCGCATTTAGTTCTTCGACCGAGGCCTTCATAGAACCTAGACAGAGCACTTCTGTTTTGTCTTCATTAATTTTTAGTCCAGAGAAAGATCTGAAGATCTGGATAACAAGTTCAAAAACGAGTTTTTATCTCTCAAGAAGACTGTCATGTCGTCAGCAAAAATAACCAGTTTAGTGACACTCTTGTCAACAAAAATTCCTGTGTTTATTGCCAGTAGCTCCAGTACAATTATGAACAAGAAAGAAGAAAGAGGATCTCCCTGGCGGACCCCGCGAGAGATATTGAAGAAAGGCGTGGCAAAGCCGTTGTTTACGACACAGCTTGTGATATTGGTATAAAAAGTATCGATCCACGAGATAAAAGATTCAACAAAATTGAACGTTTTCAACGCTTTTTTAAGAAAACTTCGATTGACTGAGGCAAAGGCTTTCTCAAAATCAATGGCTGTTAGCAAGGAGTCGATATTTCTCTTTTTTGTAAAATACATCACATCGTCGATTGTTCTGATCGCATCGAATGTAGTGCTTCCTTTAACAAATGCATTTTGGTTATGGTGAATGATATTGGGTAAGACGTTTTCAAGCCTTTGCGCGAGAGACTTTGATCCGATTTTCGCATCGACGTAGGGAAATTGGTCTCCAGTTCTTTATGTGACGTCGATCTCTACCCTTTTTTTCAAGTAAAGTTATAACAGCTTGTTTTTGTGACGTGGTCAGCTCTCCTTTTTCGTAGCAGGCATTCAAACAGTCAATTAAAATATTGCCTAGGAGTGCCCAAAAGGTTTTGTAGAATTCCACTGTCAAACCTTCATTACCGGTTTTTTTATTATTTTGAAAGGTCAAAAGTACATTATAACATTCCATCAGGGTTAATTCCCCTTCGCACGACTGTCTCATGGCATCTGATAGTTTAGGAATATGTGGAGAGTTTAAGAAGGGACACGTAAGTTCGTCTAAGACATCTTTCTTATTTTCACAATACAGGTCGGCATAAAATGAGTTTATTATCGTTTTGGGATTTATGATTACTTTTCCGTCCTTTTTTGCGAGCTTTCTAATGACACTCTTTTTATTTCTAGAATTTTCTAGGTTGAGAAAATAGTTATTACTTTTTTCGCCGTTTTCATACCAGTTAACACGAGAACGTATAATCGCGCCTTTGACAATGTAATCAAATTCCTTTTCATAGTCAGATTTTAAAAGTTATAAATTCTCTAATAATCCTTATCGTCTAGGAGGGAATTGTTAAACTTCCAAAATGAAGGCCCGCGCTTGTTTTCTTCGATGCTATTAATATATATGCTATATCGAGAAGTGATCCTACATTAAAATTAAAGCAAAAAAATTAACGTTTTGCTAATGTACACAACTTGGAACAGTTAATTAACACTCCAACTAGAATATCTGACCAAACCAGAACAGCTATTGACTTGCTATTCGTCAATAACATTCATCGCATTGTTGAATCCGGTGTGATTCCCTCTGCGATTAGCGATCATTCACTTGTATATTGCACGATGAAATCCGGTGTTCCCAGAGCTCCACCAAAAACAATTGAGTACCGTTCGTATCGTAGTTACGATAAAAACACTTTCGTTGAAGAACTACAAGAGATAGATTGGAGTGCTGTGGAACACATTGAAGATATTAATTTAGCTGTGGAAACCTGGAACAATCTTTTCGCGGGTGTGGCAAACCGGCATGCCACGCGCCAGTTAAAAGAACCCGTGTAAAGGGATTCAAGTTCCCTGGATGACGTCTGAACTTAGTCAGGCCATGCGTGACCGCGACTACCACCTTCGCAAAGCCGTCAAATCAAAGTCGCCTTATCAATGGAGAATGTACAAAAAATTAAAAGTCTATGTAAACAAGCAAGTACGAATATGCAAGTCTACGTACTACCATGAGCTTATTGAAAAGAATAAAGCACACCCAAGCAATCTATGGAAGACAATAAATGACGTTGCAGGCCGCAAATCGTCCCCTCGCACTACTTGTCTTATTTCAGAGGGTGTGACTATTACTGAGCCTCAATCAATCGCAGAAAATCTTAATGTACATTTCACGTCTATTGGGACAAAACTGGCTAATCAATTAAAGGCGAATTTTAATATTTCCAGCTCCGTTCGTCGTGGTCCAGCGCCTGATCAAGAACAAGAGACCAAATTCGTTTTTCGGTCGATTGATGAATTTGTTAGAAATCAGCTCAGAACCCTGAAAACAAACAAGGCCATTGGCTTAGATCAGATAAGCGCTAGACTTTTGAAAGATTCCTCTGCTGTTCTAAGCACCTCTCTCACTCGATTATTCAACCGTTCTTTACAGTCAGAATCATTTCCTACAATTTGGAAGATGGGTAAATTCGCAGCGCTATTCAAGAGCAGCAATCGATCTGATGTGAACAACTACAGACCGATCACAGTCCTGCCTACAATTAGCAAGATTCTTGAAAGGGCAGTGCATGGTCAGCTCTATGACTTTCTTTGCAAAGAGAATATTCTGACCCCAAAACAATTTGGTTTTAGACCAAAACTTTCCACTGGCATCGCTCTGGCGCATTTTACAGACAACATTCTAGCGAATATGGACGAGGGACTAATAACTGGTGCAGTCTTCCTCGATCTATCGAAAGCCTTCGACACGGTCGATCATAATCTCCTTTTATCAAAGATGGCGTCCATCGGAGTCTCAGCACACGTAGTTGATTGGTTTAACTCCTACCTTTGTAACAGATCTCAAGTAACTGTAATAGACAACCAGTACTCCTCTACTCAATATGTACCTGTTGGAGTGCCTCAGGAAGTATTCTTGGTCCCCTGCTCTTCCTAATATACATTAACAATCTTCCAAATTGTCTGGAATCCTGTGAGATATCTATTTATGCTGACGACACAGTCATTTACTTCTCTTCGTCATCCCTGCGTATTGCTGAACAGACACTCAACAGTGATCTAGCAAATGTTGCTAATTGGTTCAATGATAACCTTTTGACGCTGAACATTAGTAAATCTAATTTTATTCTAGTTGGTAGCTCACATAAGTTAAAGGCATGTAATGACGTATCACTTACTATTAATAGTTCCTCTCTTACGCGCGCTGATTCCTTTAAGTACCTAGGTGTGACTATAAACCAAACCATGACGTGGTGCGATCATATAGATAATGTTATTTCTAAGGCGAATCAGCGCATTGGCCTGTTGAGGCGCATAAGGCATCTTTTACCGTTGCATGCTAGTTTAACTTTTTATAATGCACTTATTTTACCCATTTTAGATTATGCAGATATAGTTTGGGGAGATAAAAATAACATTACACTTATGGACTCCCTTCAGGTTATTCAGAATAAGGCCGCCAAAGTAATATTAGGTTTACCAGTCTTCTCTTCTTCGAGAGAAGCTTTAGATCAGCTAGGTTGGAAAATGCTCAAGGTACGTCGTAAATTCCATCGCTGTACCAGTATTAGCTCTTTATCATGTTTTAAAAGTAAGCTTAAAGATTACTTATAATTATCGTTCTTAGCTAAATTAGATTTGCTTCATGACTTTTTACTACGTTTTTAATTTAGTATTTCCATTGCATTTTTATCTTTTATCTTGTTATTTGTTTTTAAATTTTATACAAGGCCCCATTGAAAAACATTTAAATTTATTATTAGTATTATATCAATTATTATTGCAGAATGATCCGTTTTTGATTGCAGTTTTTTTCAAAACATCTTCCACGTCATCCTGGATGGAGTCACTAATTAGCCAGTAATCAAGCCTTCTTTGGATATTAGATGGGCTCTTTTGCCTCCAGGAAAGGCGTCTAACGTCCGGGTTTCTAATCCTCCATGCTCCATATATCTATCAAATCATTTTCCATCATAATATTGTTTATATCTTTTATGGACTCTTTTGTTGCCGGTGAACCGCCATAACAATCAAGATTAGGGTCAAAGGTCGCATTAAAATCACCCCCGATTATTATATTGTGATCGAATTGGGTTTCTTTTGAGTCGAGGTGATTGGCTATTGATTTGAAAATAGTACTCATCAAGATGAACTGATTTTACCTCGAGATCCAGGGAATCTCGTATTAGAATGAGGACACCTCGGCTGTGGTTTGATACATGGGCAAAGTACATGTCTTCCCTCCACTGCTTTTTCCAATAATTTTCTATATCTTTTGTACTGTATGTTTCTTGTAAAAAGTAAACTTCAGATTTTTGTTTATCTAGCCAATTGAATATAGCTTTTCGTTTTTCATCATTTCGAATTCCTCTGACATTGAGAGAAAGAGCTCTAAATTGGATATTATTTTGTTGCGTCATGAACTGTGATTGTGAATTGATCATCACCTCTAAAAACAAATACATACCTCAGGAAGCACCTGCTAACTAATAACATAAGTAAAACGATTTGATGAATAGAAAACTAACAACATAATTTAAATTCGCGCTAAAAGAGAGAAAATTGAAACGAAAAAAGATGTAACCCTTGCATAAGCGGGAAACATATGCAATCAAAGGAAATGTGCAACGGCACATATGTAGTTCGTCCAACAAAGACGCACTACTAGAACGAGTCCAGCCAATTTGTGACAGCCTAGACGCTCCGGATTTTCAAACAATATCGAACAATTCAAACGTATTTAAATTTGTTTGTTATTACTCAGAGGGAGAACTGAATAATTAATTGAGTTTTACAAGAGTATTTTCGATGTACAATTTATCAGGTTCCGATCTACTTAAAAAAGCTTTTTCCCCGGCTTTCTTCGCTTCTTTCAACTTAGGTAAAAGCTTCTTCCTGCGCTCAACTATTTCCTTTGGATAGTCAGGAGAAACCCCCATATCGGTATCCTTCAAAGCTCCAACACGGGAAAAGACATATTCCCTCTCAGGATATCGAAGAAACCTGGCGATGATCTGCCGCGGTCTATCACTCGATCTTTTGGAAGCCCCGATTCTCTGGACTCGCTGTAGCTGTATGTCGAGCACGCAACTTCTTCCTCCAATTAACGAAGACTGTGTGATAGAATCTGGCCAAAATTAAGGGACTTGCAAAATATTGCATAATTTTTTACATAAATTGGCCTGTCTATACTGAGATTGAAGTCTTTTAAGTGACCTTAGCAATGCTTTAAACTTTTATTAGCGACGCTCACTGACGGCTGAACTCTTTGGTCGAGTACATGGTGAACATTAACTGCTCAATAAAAAGCCTTTTACTTATTATTTAGTTTTAAGATCTTCGAAACAGCCCAAAAGGTTTGGTTTTGCATTGCCGCACCGGCTCACGAGCTGTCAGAAATAGGACACTACTTCAATGCATGTTAAATGCGGATTAATCTTGGGAAACATCTGGCCTGTCCCATCCCACGCTTTTTGAGATTTGACAAAAAAAAAAAGCTTTCAGAAACTTCTTACTTGCATTTGCCGGTAAATTGAAACTGACGAGGACACTTTTCTTTGATTCTGTCACTGGATTCTCGGTTTGTTGTTATCAAGCAATATGCTAATTTGTCAAGCATTTGGTAATGAACACAAAACAATGGCGGGCGTCGGTGAGAATAACATGAGCACACGTTTCACCAAGAATAAAAGCCCTTCATTCTTGTCTATAATAGCTAGATTTTAGAGGGTTTCAACGAATTATAAAACAAAAAAGGCTATGAAATTAGATTTGATCATTGTTTTGACGGCAACCAGTTATACGTTTGCTTACTTAGTTGTCTCGGCCGAAAGCCCTTGCAATGATCCCATAAAGGTGCAGATATTTAGATCCAATATATAATAGTTAGTTATCTACTGTATCTATTATACATTTTAGATATATAACTGTTCTAATTAGATATCTACAACAAATTTTATAAATAGTATACGTATAGATATCTATTAGCACAATATAATATCTAGCGGTATTAGATATATAACTGTTCTAATTAGATATCTACAGCAATAAAATATCTAGTATATATATTAGATATATAACTGTTCTAGTTAGATATCTACACAGGGACATAGGAGAGTATTTTGGAGTGGGGGAGATTATAAATAGTATACGTATAGATATCTAGTATTAGATATCTAACATCTATTATGAGTATAATATCTCCCCTTGGAGGTACCCTTCTAAGATATCTAATGTATCTATTATATACGTTTAGATATATAATAGCACTCATTATAGATATCTATTAGCACTAGTCAGTATTAGATATCTAACATCTATTATGAGTATAATATCTCCCCTTATAGGTACCCTTCCAAGGTATCTAATACATCTATTATATACGTTTAGATATATAATAGCACTCATTAGATATCTATTAGCACTAGTATTAGATATCTAACATCTATTACGAGTATAATATCTCCTCTTAGAGGTACCTTCTAATGTATCTAATGTATCTATTACATACGTTTAGATATATAATAGCACTCATTAGATATCTATTAGAACTAGTATTAGATATCTAACATCTATTATGAGTATAATATCTCCCCTTAGAGGTAGGTACCTTCTAATGTATCTAATGTATATAATATATACGTTTAGATATATAATAGCACTCATTAGATATATATTAGCAATAGTATTAGATATCTAGCATCTAAAGACATAATAACAAATTTGTTCAACATGAGTCTAGTACATATTACCTCGTTCTTACAAATCAGTTCAACAAGCAAATCAACAACAAGCAAATTAACTGTATGAGTTTCGTCGTTCTCAAAATGTCTAAGGCCGACATCATATCGCATCAACGAACGGCTTTTAAAGTCAAACAAATGTTCAACTATGAATGAAAGAGACACTGAAGATAACTTATAGTCGTTTGTGATTATACATCGTTTAGTACTGACTTACGTGTTTCCGATAGGAGGATTAATGCTTCACGTTCATATGCATTGTTTGCATTCCTAAAAGCACCAGATAGTTACTGAACATCATCAACTCAGAACATTCTTAGCTATATGAAAATAATTCGGCGGAAGAGCTAGTATAGACCAGTGGTAAGTTAGTGTAAACTTAAATTATAGGGAAACTTGTTCAGAAACCATCGTGGTCAAAGTGTTTTTCAATATATTATTGAACTTTGCCCAAATTTAGGCCAGGGCGAATAAAGGTAGTTAATATTTCATCACTCGAAGTCCCGCGCTCAGTCAAACAGTACGCCATTTTGGTTCTGCCTGCCATCCAACATGGCGGCGTAGCAACAGTTGCTAGGAAGTCAGTTGATGGTGCATAACCTCTATATAGTGATCCAGTGAGTGAGAGAACTTCCCCATTGGGACAACTCGTTTCTGCCCATGCGTACTTTCACGAGTTTAAAAGGGGAGAAACTTGAGGAGTGGAACTGAGGTTTCCTTTCCTGCCCAGTATATTTAATAGGAATGTATTTCATTTTGTTATGTACGTATTTGTAACGTATTTTACATGTCAAGTTTTCTTAGGGTATTTCGAGGTCCTCACGACCTAAAATAAAAAGGCCTAGTAACACCGCTATGCTTTGTAAAAGAGTGTATACATGTAGACGATTGTGTATAATCGTTTATAGATGAGTAAGAAAAAACATTATTGTAATTTGATTATATTATAGTTATTTAATCAATTTTAATAGCGAACGATTAATACAATAAATCAATTTTCTTTTCGAATGGAAAAACAATTGTGGAAAAACAATTGTTTCATTAGTACTGCAAAAACCTCTTTTTTGTGTTTTGATTTCGATTAGACAATGGCTTCTTTGCAACTGTTTAGATAGAATTCAATCGATTACGCAAATCGTGTCCGATTATGGCTATATATTAGTTATATGCTATTATATACCTACAATTTATAGCATGACTTAGGTTATCTAGTTTTCATTCATAGGATTTTAGACTATACACATGCAGTTATAGATGCAGTTATATTATATTATGATATTATGATACTATTAAATAGTAATCTATTCTATAACACTCGCATTCATGCCCAGTCGTATTTAGGTATGGGATAAATATGGACCTAGCGTGCATATCATTACGAGTGTTATGGATAGTATCAGGAGCCCATTACCAGGAGCGTGCATATCCCAGATTAGGTCTGTTCAACAGCAGAACAGATGATGTAGCTATTTTTAGCTTTGTGTTTCCCGCGAGAAGAAACAAAGGCCGTCACTTTTAACCAATCAGGATGTACTGAAAAATTGGAATTAACACGGTTCAGAACCTGCTAAAAATACTAAAGCGCAAGAGAACAAAAGACAACGTAATCGCATTCTAGAACTTCGCGACTATAAATAGCCACATCGTCTACTGTGCTGTGGGCGCTACCCATCACATAGGTACGCTCCTGGTAATGGGCTCCTGCGGCTATCCACTGGGATGGCCGCCCCATACATTTTACACGGACAATTTCACATATTCGTTCGCCCATAACTCTGTAACGAAATGCTCTTCTGCTTCAAAATTTGGCCCAGAGGTGTAGTTTTGATCCTCTTCAAGCTTATTAACATTTTATTTTATTTAGCAATAAAATATATTTTTCGTGACATCGATGCAACCCAATAGCACGTGGTTGCAAGCGAAGAATATAAAATGTTATGGGTAATGTTACCCTTTTCATTTGCAGTAACAAATGTGCAATTTTGCATTTTGAAATATTACAGGAGTAATTTATTTACATATAATAACTTCTTGGTACAATGCAAAAAAAGATGTTTCATTCAGCATGTAACATTATAGGCCTATTTTTTTCGTTAGGCCAGAAAATATGCAAAACAGGTTCTTCTCAGTCAGCTCACACAGATGATTCTAACAACAAGTCGAACGCACTTCATTTACCTCTTGTATGTATAAATAAACATGCCTTTTCGCTTCCATGTTGTTTCATTTGTAGTTGATCTTCTCTTGGAACCATTTTATGCTGTTTTAGGAGTTTTTCATCTCTTTCTCCTCATCACCTAAGAAAGAGAGAAGGCTGGAATCTCCCGAAGACGTCTGCCACAATCACCTAGTACAATTCTTACCTCCAATTTCTCACTTTTACCTCGTCACGGAAATGTCACGAAACTCCTGTCGTCGCTAGAATGATAAATGAACTAAGTCCTGCCTGAATTTCAGGATCCAGCGATCCCTCATTCTCGAAAAAACCGAATACTATTTCGCGATTTTCGACCATACTATCGAATTTGGACACCGAGCGCCAACCGTCACGTGAGCGTCGTTTAGCGGTGATACACCATAGTGCTACAAAAAAAGGCCCTTCAAATAAAAGGCGCTCCAAATAAATGCGCTCGTTTTACATGTCACTTCGGAGCCACCGTCCGATACGGCTTCGTTCGGATTATTTTCTTTCGGCATTCGTCCACGCTTAGTATTCTGTTTCAACATTTGAGTTTGCTCGAACTATATATTACCAACCTCGTTCCCAGGGTCTTCTCGGTCAGATCCAAGATGGCGGCTACTCCGAGAGAAGACATTGGTAAAGGCTGAACCACGTGACCAAAAATCTACACAAATCCTGGAGATTTTAATCACGTGATGTGGGCGTCCAATTATGGCGGCCAAGCTAAATATGGAAATGTTTAACACGTGCCTACAAACCATAGGTAACCCAATCCGGAGTGGGCGAGATGAGATTAACGGTATTTCCACGCGGTGAACGACGAACTGAAAACAGGTCTACTAAACAGTTCGAAATGGAGATTACTTGGATAAAGAAACAGTGGAAGGGTATCACAAAGCTACCAGGATGTATCTAAGCTAGAAGAGAATCCTAAAAAGCCGTTCATTTTCTGCAGCATTGAAGCGAAGAGATCGATAGAACATGTTCAGATTTAACGGCTTCTCCTGGCTTTCTCACTGATGAAATTTACCAGAAAACTACCCAGTAACACACTTTTTTTATTGATCTACGTACACAACGTGTTTTAAGGTTATTTAAAATCGTTTTATTGATAAAATTTGAGCAATCGAATCTATATACAAATCCATCTCTCTGGACTCAGTCCGTTTGGCCAATAAAAAGCATTGTTAGAACAACCCTTGTGTCATAATCGAAGAGCCAATCAGAATACGTGACAGTTCAGCGTTTACCAGGGTCTTCTCTCGGAGTAGCCGCCATCTTGGATCTGACCGAGAAGACCCTCGTCACGAGCTTGTATATTACTGTTAGTAACAGACAGAAACAAAGAAGTTGATTGGTTGATATTGACATAGGAGAAATGTCAGACGACACTGAAAATGATGGGTAACTAGTTGCTGTATAAACTAGTGTTTGTCTGCGTCGGCGGGGAAGATAAACACTGGTATAATCAACTAAAGTCGATTGAGATATGCTAACCGCCGTGGAAAGTTATAATTTGGTGGCTTCGCTGCAAACACTCCTTTTCCCTGCTTCCCTCTCCCCATTGCCCCTCCACACCCCCTTCCCATGGGCTTGCCACGCCTACTAAACTCACGCTGGCAATGCATGATCTCTGGCTCGTTATTTAAATTTAGTTAATTTAGTTCATGAAATCTCAATCGTCAATACCGACATTATAGTAACGATTATCCGATGATACATACGGACATATATGGTTTACATTGACCGTAAGATTGGTTCTATCCAGCTTACATCTCCCAGAACAGCAAAGATTAACAAAGGTAGCGAAAAATGGCCAGTGCTGGAGATGATATCGTCTATGATAAGCTAATTGGGAGAGGTTCGTATGGCGAAGTATGGTCGGCGCGTTGGAATGGAAATCGAGTTGCCGCCAAACGAATCCATTCGATTTTCTTTGGAACAGACTATAATGAGCAAGTCCGCGATTATTTCATTGAACAGTTTAAGAAAGAATGGGAAGTATTGCGAAAGCTCGATCACCCGAACATTGTAAGAATGCTTACTGTTTTGTTTCCGACTTCGAAGAATCAGTCACCGGTGATTGTGACTGAGTTACTGCATTGTGACTTGGAAAAATATATCAGGAATTCTGAAACGATTCCTAAGATTGGCCAAAAGGAAGGCCTGTCTTTAGCCCTTGGCGTTGCTGAAGGTTTGCAGTATTTACACGGCTTGAAACCAGCTCCTGTCGTTCACCGGGACTTGGCGACGAAAAATATTTTGCTCACTAAAGAAAAGCAACCCAAAATTGCAGACTTAGGAGTTGCTAAAATATTCGCTTCAGGAAAGGATATGCACGCCACACCATCGCCTGGTACCCCTCTGTATGCTGCTCCCGAGACCCTTCCTACTTCGATGGGCCAGGAAACCACTATGAAGTACGGGGTGAAGGTGGATGTCTTTTCGTTTGGTGCTGTTGTTTTGGCCATCATTGTTGGACATGAACCAGCCATTTGGCCTCTCAGCCATCTTAACGAAGGTAACTACTAACGTTGACTATATAATTCTACAATGTGTTGATTAAGGGAAGTTTATTTAATATAACAAGGGGGTATGAAGGAACTAAGGGAGTGCAAATAGGGGGATATAGAGGAAGAGAGGGTACAAAGAGTTGACTCCTCCAAGATTTATGTAAAAGTGGTCAGTTTGTTCATCGATCCACAAAATTCCATAAGGCTTTTAAGGTGGTTGATACATTTCCAAGCTTAAAATTTCTCGTTTTTCATGCAACCCCTAGACAAATTATATTATTAGTCGGGTGGAAGTTTTAAATTCGGCTCTTAACTGTCCTGATTTCGTTTTTCGACATTACTATCACCATTGATGCTTTCCATGTGTGGGAATGAGTCTCGGCGCCGTAGCGTCAGACATAACATAATTGTGTTTATAGACGTTGTTGTTGACCAAAAATAAATTAATATTTTCGAAAATTGCTGTAAATATTGCTCTGTACAGAGCATATTGTGTTTAATTAAATAAAGATTTCTTCTATTTAGAAAAGAACAATAAGGTACTAAAGTCCCGATAAAACTGGCCTGCGAAGAGCCTGCTCCATTCTACGATGACTTGAAGAAATCAACAGAAATAATATGGCGACAAAAATATGTTGCGAACATGGGCTACAAAATTAAACTGAACTGAGCTAACAATTAAGAGCAATGGGATTTCCGAAAGAAAACATAGCCTGATCTTGATCTTGGTATGGCACCGATCGCTAGAAGCTAAACGATGTTACAAACACCTTGTTTTATAGTATCGCTGAGAAGTTTGATCGTTAATATTCGAAACAACTTCATCGTTTCTTTGAAGTAAGATGGTAAGTAAGTAAGTAAGTAAGTAAGTAAGTAAGTGACTTTATTTCAGTGTCAATGTATTTAGCTTTGTAGCTAATTGGGTACACTAGTCCTACGATTTTACGTCCTTATCCGAAAAGACGTGAAGGTCTAACCGTTTACTGTATTATGTAAAGGCAGCACCTTCTACTCAGTTATTTTAAGACCCTGAGTGTTGGTCCGGCCGGGGTTTGAACCCGCGACCTTCCGCTCAACAGACCGGCGCTTATCCACTGAGGCGGTTAAATGAAATTTTGATTTCGCATTTCTTGTTTTTATACTTATTATTTTCCTTGCACTCTGACTTTGCTCCGGAGTATTAAACAGAAGTAGAAGCTGTTCAGAAGCTGTTGACAACCAGCGTAACAGAGTGGTTCTTTATCGTTCGTATTAATCGGTTGTGTCGGGAAACTACGATTGCAACTGTTCGCATCAAAATAAACCCCACCAGCGTATCAAATTGAAATGCCATACTGATTTTTCTCTTAATTTGCTAATTTAGTGCTGAAAATGGCAAGCTTTCCAGCCTGCTGTGAGTACATACATACATAAACTTTATTTGACTTCGAATTTACAGTCAGTCAGTTTTCCGCGAACTGATTTTAATATCAATTAGCTCCGCTAACAAAACAGTTCCTGTATAAAACATTCCGGGAAGTGTAGTACTGCATGAAGTCGCTAATGCACCACACAACTTCTCAACTTTACGTTACAGTAAAAAGTGAAATGTTTACCAAACAGAATAATTATCTGGAGTTTTATTAATTTGAACCATTTCCAAGGATCAGCCTCTCGAACTGCCGTGGTGCAGAATTGTATTTTTGACTGTATTAAACATTGCGGGAAGTGTAGTATATTTATTGCTGCACTGCATGAAGTCCCTAATGCATCCTACAACTTCTCAACTTTGCAGTAAAAAGTGAAATCTTTACCAAATAGAATAATTATCTGGAGTTTTATTAATTTGAACCATTACCAAAGATCAGCCTCTCGAACTGCCGCGGTGCAGAAGTGTATTTTTGAGTGTATTAAACATTCCGGGAAGTGTAGTTTATTTATTGCACTGCATGAAGTTCCTAAAGCACCCACATAACTTCTCAACTTCACTGTAGAAAAAGTGAAATGTTTACCAAACAGAATAATAATCTGAAGTTTTATTAATTTGAATCCATTTTCAAAGTGAGAAATCAACCTCACAGTCTCTCGAACTGCCACGATGCAGAAGTGTGCATTTTTCCGCGAACTGATTTGAATATCAATTAACTTCGCTAACCAGTATAAACATTAACAATTCATGAAGGAAAAACAAAGGAAATCAATGTGCGATAAGTGATCTGATACAGATTTCGTCCTGATTTGCATGAACTCCAGAAATAGGTCGAATCGCCAAAATAATTGAAAAACACGACTCTGGCACCTAGACGTTTGATAAGCCATATTCAGAATTAGTGCCGTGCTTTATCGGATTTACAAACTCTCGCTTCCACCTTGAGTTTGTAAATCTGATAAAGCACGGACACTCATTCTGTATCTATTACTTACACTGCACGTAGTTTCTAATGTACCACACGACTTCTTATAACTTTGCTTTAAAAAGTGAAATGTTTACCAAACAGAATAATAATCTGGGGTTTTATTAATTTGATCCCATTTTCAAAGATCAGTCTCTCGAACTGCCACGGTGCAGAAGTGTCTATGAGTAAAGTTTTTCGCGAACTGCTTTGAATTCAACAAGAGGCTCTGCGCAGCTCTGTGCAGATCTTATATTTTTACTTCCTTTGTTAGCGTACACTAATACCGGAAGTAGCCTCCTCCGCAGGCATCTCTAAGATCAGAAACCGTGAAACCGTGAAAATTCCGCGCTCGTCGCTTCGTAACACAGGAAGCCCGATTTTCCTCCTTTGCCACAGGTAACCCAATTTAGGATTGTTCTTCAATTTTCACGGTTTCTGATACTTAGAGATAAGAAAATGAGAAGAAAATCATTGCAAAATACAGGAGTGGAATACAAAGTCAATAAATAGTGCAAGTGCAGACAATAAAAGTAGATAATAATAAATAGCCATGAAAAATGAAAGGTGTAATAAATAAATAAATATCAGTTATAAGCGCCTTGGATACGGAGAATGCCTCGTTGACTAAATCGCAGGGCAGATAGCACTGGAAAAATTATGAGCATTTACCACGTATACAGGTAATCTATTCCACACAGGAATTGTCACAGGAAGCGCAAGCATAGTTTCTGTGGTATCAGTGTAACATACGAAATTGTAAAAATAAAGTTTCCATATCGTCTTTAAACTGTGTCTGGTCATTATTTATGTTACTTTGAACTTTTCCTAAAAATATTATCCTCTTTACAATTAATGGAAAGGGTGGAGAGTTAATTTGAAAATCGATTCCAGCAATCACAACAACCTCCACAAAATGACAAATTCAGTTTACCAAGAAGTTCGCGTCGAATCGAGCTCAAACTTATGCAGCACACAGTACGATAATTATATTATCTTTGTATACATATAAAACGGTAACATCACAGCTACACGAGAAGCAAATCCCAAACAAACTTTTCTAAACTTTCTCATAGCAGCCATTTTGAATGTGAGTGTCCGAAATCATTGGCGTTGGCGCGGCCGTTCCTGTATCCAAGGAGCATAATTGATTACCACTAGGAGCATGCTAGGAGGTGTAGGGGAATTATTGACCCGACAAATTCATATCCCGACCCCACACTAGTACTGATACATTTACGGACACGAGGTCTCAAGCAAAACCTTGCTAACTATTAAATGTTTAACCAACAAATCGGAATATGCAAACAAATTCACATGCAAAATAAGCACAAGAACATTAGTGATCCGGATCATTTTGTTTTCCAAAAACGTTTTGGCTTGTTTTTGTATTATTCACGTTAGCATTTAAGAAATGTCGGATGGAGTTTTGTGAGAACTTAAGCAACCAGGACGGCGACGGCGGTGACGACGGGACCTAGAAAAGTGTTTTCTGCCGAAATTTGGTGTTTACTTAATCCTTTGTTCACCTTTAATTGTTTCTCACAACCAGATTTTCGAAAAACATGATGGGCACAGAGTTCCGTTCACGCCGAATGAAAAACGGATTGCTTATCTTTCTTACATTCGTGGTCTCTTTAAAACGTGACACTTGGGGGCGTGACGTTGTCTTTTTGCAGACAACGCCGGGTTGAAATGTAGACGTTTTCGTCGTGATTACTTAGGGTCCCTATTAACGTGCGATCAGGCCCTCGATCAGGAAAGCCTGATCGCAGGTTAACAGGAAATATGATTACCACATGCCCATATACCTTCCTTCCTGGCTCTTTATTGCTGTATCAGTTGGGGTGTTCCCAAATGCTGTCTAAGTTATACATGTGGTAATACGGTGACGGAAAACTCCCTTGATCTTTCGATTACTTATTTTGTGCAATGCCAAACCAGCATTGGCTACACATATTCTCTCTGTATCATGAACACTTAAAAAATAACAAATACACCTTTAAACTATTACTTTTCCAGATGGTAGTAAAATCAGTGAGTCAGTTCGCAGAAAGAATGATATCGAAGAAATGGGACACAACAAGATGAGGTCGGTGGTCCTTAGATGTCTGAAGGACAGCAGTGAAGATCGACCAGATGCAGCAAGTATTTTGCGAGAGCTTAAGGATACAAGAGACACGCTAGAGACCTCGTCCCGCAACGGCATCAAAGTACAAGCAGGCCACCTACTGCAGGCACTTCAGGTTCATCTGCTGGATTAGAAAGGCCACCTACTGCAGGCACTTCAGGTTCATGTGCTGGATTAGAAAGGCCACCTACTGCAGGCACTTCAGGTTCATGTGCTGGATTAGAAAGGCCACCTACTGCAGGCACTTCAGGTTCATGTGCTGGATTAGAAAGGCCACCTACTGCAGGCACTTCAGGTTCATGTGCTGGATTAGAAAGGCCACCTACTGCAGGCACTTCAGGTTCATGTGCTGGATTAGAAAGGCCACCTACTGCAGGCACTTCAGGTTCATGTGCTGGATTAGAAAGGCCACCTACTGCAGGCACTTCAGGTTCATGTGCTGGATTAGAAAGGCCACCTACTGCAGGCACTTCAGGTTCATGTGCTGGATTAGAAAGGCCACCTACTGCAGGCACTTCAGGTTCATGTGCTGGATTAGAAAGGCCACCTACTGCAGGCACTTCAGGTTCATGTGCTGGATTAGAAAGGCCACCTACTGCAGGCACTTCAGGTTCATCTGCTAGATTAGAAAGGCCACCTACTGCAGGCACTTCAGGTTCATGTGCTGGATTAGAGAGGCCACCTACTGCAGGCACTTCAGGTTCATGTGCTGGATTAGAAAGGCCACCTACTGCAGGCACTTCAGGTTCATCTGCTAGATTAGAAAGGCCACCTACTGCAGGCACTTCAGGTTCATGTGCTGGATTAGAAAGGCCACCTACTGCAGGCACTTCAGGTTCATGTGCTGGATTAGAAAGGCCACCTACTGCAGGCACTTCAGGTTCATGTGCTGGATTAGAAAGGCCACCTACTGCAGGCACTTCAGGTTCATGTGCTGGATTAGAAAGGCCACCTACTGCAGGCACTTCAGGTTCATCTGCTAGATTAGAAAGGCCACCTACTGCAGGCACTTCATGATCAGGTTCATGTGCTGGATTAGAAAGGCCACCTACTGCAGGCACTTCAGGTTCATGTGCTGGATTAGAAAGGCCACCTACTGCAGGCACTTCAGGTTCATCTGCTAGATTAGAAAGGTCACCTACTGCAGGCACTTCAGGTTCATCTGCTAGATTAGAAAGGCCACCTACTGCAGGCACTTCAGGTTCATCTGCTGGATTAGAAAGGTCACCTACTGCAGCAACTTCAGGTTCATCTGCTGGATTAGAAAGGTCACCTACTGCAGGCACTTCAGGTTCATCTGCTGGATTAGAAAGGTCACCTACGGCAGGCACTTCAGGTTCATCTGCTGGATTAGAAAGGTCACCTACTACAGGCACTTCAGGTTCATCTGCTGGATTAGAAAGGTCACCTACTGAAGGCACTTCAGGTTCATCTGCTAGATTAGAAAGGTCACCTACTGCAGGCACTTCAGGTTCATCTGCTGGATTAGAAAGGTCATCTACTACAGGCACTTCAGGTTCATGTGCTGGATTAGAAAGGCCACCTACTGCAGGCACTTCAGGTTCATGTGCTGGATTAGAAAGGCCACCTACTGCAGGCACTTCAGGTTCATGTGCTGGATTAGAAAGGCCACCTACTGCAGGCACTTCAGGTTCATGTGCTGGATTAGAAAGGCCACCTACTGCAGGCACTTCAGGTTCATCTGCTAGATTAGAAAGGCCACCTACTGCAGGCACTTCATGATCAGGTTCATGTGCTGGATTAGAAAGGCCACCTACTGCAGGCACTTCAGGTTCATGTGCTGGATTAGAAAGGCCACCTACTGCAGGCACTTCAGGTTCATCTGCTAGATTAGAAAGGTCACCTACTGCAGGCACTTCAGGTTCATCTGCTAGATTAGAAAGGCCACCTACTGCAGGCACTTCAGGTTCATCTGCTGGATTAGAAAGGTCACCTACTGCAGCAACTTCAGGTTCATCTGCTGGATTAGAAAGGTCACCTACTGCAGGCACTTCAGGTTCATCTGCTGGATTAGAAAGGTCACCTACGGCAGGCACTTCAGGTTCATCTGCTGGATTAGAAAGGTCACCTACTACAGGCACTTCAGGTTCATCTGCTGGATTAGAAAGGTCACCTACTGAAGGCACTTCAGGTTCATCTGCTAGATTAGAAAGGTCACCTACTGCAGGCACTTCAGGTTCATCTGCTGGATTAGAAAGGTCATCTACTACAGGCACTTCAGGTTCATCTGCTGGATTAGAAAGGTCACCTACTGCAGGCACTACAGGTTCATCTGCTGTATTAGAAAGGTCACCTACTACAGGCACTTCAGGTTCATCTGCTGTATTAGAAAGGTCACCTACTGCAGGCACTTCAAGTTCATCTGCTGGATTAGAAAGGTCACCTACTGCAGGCACTTCAGGTTTATCTGCTGTATTAGAAAGGTCACCTACTGCAGGCACTCCAGGTTCATCTGCTGGATTAAAAAGGTCACCTACTGCAGGCAATTCTGAACAATCAAGTTGTGATACTGACAACCCAGATGTTAAATTTAAAAGAGTTCCACAACGGCCTCACTATGACTTCAAATTCAAAACCCTATTCCTTGGTGATGTTGGCAAGTCGTGCCTGTTTCAGAAGCTAAACAACTCAGGATTTAACATTAAATTTATAAAGACTTCTATAGGCATGGATATCGACAGGGCCCACTTCCGATATGACACCAAATTTGTTCAAATGATGATCACAGACAGAGCTGGTCAAGAAGAATACTTTAGTATTCAGCCAATGTATTTGCGAGGTGTCCATGGCATATTCCTAGTCTTTGATCTCACGCGCGAGAAAACGTTGTTGGGGTTGCATCGCTGGATTGATCTTGTTGAAACATATGGCTCGGATGCACAGATTTTGCTTGTAGGCAATAAAGTGGACGAAACTGAAAAAAGACAGGTTTCAAAGATGAGCGCAAGAAATTTCGCTACTCACCATGGGTTTTCATTTGTTGAAACCACTCTGATGATTATGATCCAGGCTTACCCAGTCTCATGAATATGTACAAGAAGATGACACAAATGCTGATACAGTCAGTAGACATTGGGAAGATTCATGTTCAGGTGCCTGAAAGCCAGATTACAGTCAAACTACAACCGCCAAAGCAGAAGTCGAAATGCAGAAGATGTAAAAAGTCCTGAGAGAGACGACTCATAACAGTGTCTGATTTATTGTGTATTCGACCACAAAATGTTGTGGTTCCTGCGTTGAATTTTGTAAGTCATTACATAACCTGCAGAGCGGCACTGTAAAAAAATAGGTACTCTATGAGTACATGTGTCTACTACGTAGTTTGCATTTATCCAATTCCTAATGGTGTAGAGGATGGGATACAAGTAGATTAATTGATCAGCATAAAGTTAGCCATGGAAACCCCGCTCATTGCATATTTGTTTGCGCATGTTGTTTTAGTGTTGTTGCGCATAACCACAATGCACTGCTCTGACGTCCCCTTTGAAAGAACTTGCTCGATTTTTCCAAAAGAGCAGAACGCCTCGGGTACAAATGCCAAGAACTGTTATTGCACTGTAAAAAAACGAAATATCTAATGGTAAAACAATAACTCATCCAAGTTCCGAAAACATACTGTGCACTTTCACTACCTTGAAGGCATTATTTATGCAATCGGCCAAACTATTCCATACTTTTACGATACCATACAACCCAAGTTCAGGCTGCGCACAGCCTCTTGTTAAAATATTAAAAACACGTTAAACATGTAACAAAATATTGTGATATACATGTGCCAAGTCTATACTCTTGTAAATAGTCAGCAATAGTAATACACAGGTAAATTATGATAGCAGATGTTTTTCTTTATTGCTCCTTATACTTTCAAAATTGCTCCTGAGATGAAAATAAATTTTGAGCGGTTCAATGTATCAAATCATAAGGTGGTAATGTGTGATGTCGTCATTTAAAAAAAATCCTCCAAAAACTCTGAAAAGCCACTTGTTAGACAGAAGGTAGCCAGTGATTTTCAGACGGTACGAGGTCGTCCGCTCATGGGAGGAAGTGAGCGGACGACTTCATACCGTCTGAAAATCAGGCTAGACAGAAGGTGCTTCTATTAGACTACTTGCAAAATTTCAAGTCCCAACAATGATTTTATGCAGAAAAAATGTAACTTAAAGTTCAAAATTCTGCCATACGAAGTCTCTTATATTTTACTCGGTTGTAACCGGTTAGAATGGAGTGAAAAATAAGGCTTTGTATGGCAGAATTTTTCAACTTGAAAGCCCATATATCATCCGATTTTAATTAGCTCTAATGGTCTCATATTTCCTGAACCTCCTTTTTATCTAGCAGTTTATATTAAAGTGGTTTAGGTGTACCAAATCTGTAATTAAGTTTGTGACGTCATCACTTTACGACTCCATAACAAACTGTAACAAGGTGTTAAATAGCCTACATAAAACCTGACAGTAAGGTCATACATAATGTATATAACAAACCATAACACTTGATGTGTATAATAAACTGTAAGCAGGTGTGAAAGACCTATTATAAACAAAGTATAATGTGTGAAAGACCTTATAATAATTATGTAAAACCTGTTATATGACATAAAAGACCATATATAAAAACTATAAGGTCATACAATTATAACAAACCATAACAGTATAACAAACTGCAATAAAGTGTGAAAGACCCTATATAAAAACGTAATAAGGTTTGACATAGTGTTTCTATAAGGTCTTACATCAAGTTAATGTAAATGTTTGTAACTACTTTGCTCTTTTACTTTAACAGCAGGTGGTAAAGTTAGAAGTGCTTCTTGATCTGTCAGGAAATCTTGTAATGTTTTTGAGTTCAGTTTGGCTTTGATTAAGAACTTGCTTACAGATATACAGATATACAGATATTTTTATTAGCTCCTTGTACAGCAGATAGTACATTAGAATATAGTGCAAACAAAAGATAATTGTATTACAGGCTATAAGATTGAGTATTGCTATAATTTTTACAAATCATGTTTTCAGTATACCTTAATATATAGTTGCTTAGTTAGAGATATGACGAGATTAGAATCTATTATTGTAAAATTATTATTTCTTCTCTTCTTTTGAAACAGTCATAAACGTATTTAGCTGATACTTTGTTTTTGGTGGGTTGATTATTGTGAAAAATAGTTTTTTGTCCATCATAGTCTCAGGGCATTTTTGGTCTGTCTTATTGTTATAAATAGGGCTTCTCTTAATTCGTTATACATTGGGCATTTTATCAGGAAGTGCCATAGCCAGAAATCGAGGACATTTGAGCCCGCGCGTGGTTAGCGGCTAATGCCATTAATCCAAGATGGCGGCGGACTGAAAGTGCAGAGTTCCTCGTGTCCAGTATGAAATTGTAAATTATTTCACGTCTGCTGTGCTCTGCTGTCCAGTAAGCCTTGGTTCAGGCTCATTTCTGACGCCACCAACCTCTTTTCCAGGGCAGTTCCGCGGAAGACCCTGGGAACGAGGTTGTGACGCCACAACCAAACAAAGCAGCGGCAACTAAACAAAGTTTATGCCCATGTAGAAACCACTGACCAAAAGTATTTTGAAACAGTCAAAATATAGAGTAAACAAGCTTTCCAACGATGGGTTTGGCAATACATTTGACCAGTTTTCGAGCGAGATATCGCATTTTGAAAACAGCCGATTGTTTGGCTTTTACCGTGGAATGTTTACCAATATTCAAGGATCTCCTTTATGCCCAGTTTTCAACTGGAGCAGATACACAACAAAACTTATCGGACAGCGATATAGACAGGTTAGTTGATGCAGAGTATATTTTTATCATACCCACTTGCACATTTTTACTATCATGCTCAGTTTGCCGATAATCGCAGTTTATACTGAAACTATGTCTTTTGGAGATTTCGTTAAATTCATATAAACGTTTGTGAGAAAGTGATCACAGAAATGTTTCGTAAATACCCTGGTAAATACACATGAAATCTATAGCCTATACTTAAATTTCTATGCAGTGTGTTTTATTATATATCTATCTATCGTACTGGCTATTCACATTTTTGCTTTTCTTATTTATTTTTGCGAGATATCTTTTGAACAACTTCGACGTCCATACATTTCTTTGTACTTCACTGGGTTCATCTGCTTTCAAAATCGATTGCGCAATCGTATGTCCTCGATTTCTGGCGATGATTTCGTCTTCGATATCGTTTTGACATTTCAAGCAAGTTCGTTCTTCCGGTTTTTTGTATGGTCTTGCATATGCACCAGTCATTTGAAATCCCCCCCCCCCCCACCCCCCACCCCGGGCATAGCGGGGGCATTCACCCAACATGGCCATGAAAACTAGTAAAGCTCCCACACCCGGGGCATCAAAATTATGTGAAGACCCTCGACCCCGGGGATCCATATTGAAATGTTAAATCACCTTGTTCCCTTTCCTTGCTTCTATGTAAGCTTGCTTGTAATCAGACTGTAGAAATGTGAAATTGGAGGTTGAACGAGTGTATGTCAAATTAGCACGAGGCGGGAAAGTGAATCCCCCACTTATCCCCCGAGTCGGTAGAAGAGGGAAGTGATTATGAGCGTTGACCCCACCTCCCAGGGGAATGAAAAATGGTGAATTTGAAGTGAACATCCCCGCTATGGCCCCTCTATGCCCGGGGTTAGGGGGGGGGAGGGGATTTCAAATGACTGGTGCATTAATTTCCTCGTCAAAGATAGTAAGACCAATTTTCATATACTTTCAAAATTGCTCCTGAGATGAAAACAAATTTTGAGTGGTTCAATGTATCAAATATAAGGTGTTTACATCTGTAACAAACCATAACAAGGTGTGTATAACAAACTGTAACCAGGTGTGAAAAACTTTATAATATTATTCTAAACAAACGGAAAAAGCTCCGTAAAGAGGTTTCTTTTCTCGTCCAGTAGACCGATCTAGTACTTGAAAGCCTTGAAAACCTTTCATTCGACTGATTTGACACATCCTTCGAATGCTGTGGTAAGTAATATTTGCAAATTTAGCGAAATTCATTGTCAAAGTACTTACCAAAATGAATCTTTTCCAATCAATAAGCTACTCCCTCTTTCAGTCCTTCACAACCTGGGCAGTTAAGCAAAAGCAGTCACATGAGGTAGCGATCGGGCATTAGTTCGTAAGATGTTGACTCTTTATTGCTGTGTTATGATTGGATATCGATACTCTCGAGTTTTGTACGAATTCATCTTGTTAGCTTTTATTGGTTCCGAACACTACGCAAGCGCAGTAGACACAAAAAAGACAGCTACCAATATACATTCTCGACACTGTATATCGCTGTTAAATAAGCAGAATAATAATATAAGTGAACTGATTTACAAGGAAAACAGATTGCGATAATTATCTGAAACATTTTATCAACCATGTGCTATAGGCGACGAAATATCGGAGACTCAAAATCGATTGCCATGGTCAATCTCGTCCCAAGCCGTGCTAACAATAGAGGTTTTGCACCATCACGTGACTTCCTAGCAACTGTTGCTACGCCGCCATGTTGGATGGCAGGTTGAACCGAAATGGCGTACTGTTTGACTCAGCACGCAACTTCTTTTTTAAAATTATATTGTATTGATATTTTAATGATACATTGGTATATTTGTCCCTGTGTCTCGTCTCCCCCCCCCCCCCCGGACCGAAGAAAAAATGCTACATTACTACAAAGCAAAATAAAATATTAAATAAAAATACAAAACAACAAACCAACGATAACAAGAAATCAAAAGGTAGATATATTGTGGTGTGGCCTGGCGCTAACTGAGGTCATGTCCAAGAAAGAAAAGAGGAAAAAAAGGGTGTCATTGAATGATAAGGGAAAGAAGCATATTCCATTTTTCATAATGAAAGGAAAGTTTGTCTTTCTCTCTGGCTATAAACAGCTCTAGATTATAAATCAATTAAAGATTTTTAAGAAAAAGGTTGATGAACTTGTTCCTTAAGTTTACAAGAATATATAAAATATTTAGCTACTAATATCATGTGATTTATCAAAATAAAATGCTCTAGAGGTTCTACCAGCCCCAAAATAACATCAAATTCATTGAGCGATTTTTGAAGCAAATTCTGCTTGGTCAAAATCTGTTGGACTGCATTCCAAAAAAGACTGAACTAAAGGACAGTGAAAAAATAAATGTTCTATGGTTTCGACGTCTATTTGGCAAAAGGAGCAGAGGGGGGACTGTATCTTGCCGATCTTGTGAAGTAAATAATTGGTGAATACAATAGCGATGTTTCGTGTTGATAAACATTGCAATTGTTATGCTAATGTCCAACCATGATTTGTAAAGCCCGCTTTGTGTTAGGAACCAATGGATCTCTGGTTGGCACATTAATGACAATAGATGACGACACACGAAACATCGCTATACGGTGAAGAATTTTAAATTGAAATTCTCGGGTTTTAGAACCAAGCGCACATTTGAAAGGAATTGAGTAAATAACTTTCCAATCAATGGAATCATTTATTGTTGAAAAATATGTATTAAAGTGGGTCTTTGCCGTTGGTGTTTCAACGATTTTAGATATTACTAGTTATAAACCTTTTTAGAAGTAACCTTTTCAAGAAAAATAGCGTCATCCCCTGCATTTAATTGCAGACTGTGAATTTCAAACGTTTTGAATGACCGTGAAACTAGTGTTGAGTGTTTTTTTAGTTCAGACCTCCATTCTTTAGGTAGAGCATCATATACGCTACGTAGCCAAAATATTTTTAATGGATTGAGATTTTCAATAGCAGTTTTCAGTTTTAAACTGTCATTATTAAAGAAATCTCCAATTTTGCAGATACCTTTCGAATTTTTTTTTGATTAAACACTGATTTTTTTTCCAACGCAAACAAATCTATTATTCGAAATAACTTGGTTGGCAATTCTCTTCTATGGTTTTTGGAGTAGAGTTGTCTAGGCTATAGACCAAGCTAATAAGCATTCTATATGATATTTTGGTAAATCCAATGGCAGTTTAGAATAATCGAAGTTGCAGTGAAAACGAAAAGTGCCTCCTACATTCCGTAAATAGTAACTTAACATAATTTTCCAAAAAGGTTTTGAAGACTCCTCAAATAACTTTTTGATGTACATGATTCTTTGAGCTTGGATCATTGATATTATTTATTAGTGCTAATCTTTTCACCTTATCTCTCCCGTTCCAGAGAAAACCGTATACCAAAGTATTTATTTCTTTGATAACATTCTTGTCGGCATGCATACAAGATAGGGAGTATAATATTTTTGGAATTGAGAACGTTTTAATTATCTGTATTTTTCCCAGTAATGTAAGACCTCTCCATTTCCACCTGCTGAAAGCCGAAGTATTTGACAAAAAATCAGTAATAGCTGTAAAATTTAATTTCTTGGATTGAGTCTTTCGCATTTAGTTCTTCGACCGAGGCCTTCATAGAACCTAGACAGAGCACTTCTGTTTTGTCTTCATTAATTTTTAGTCCAGAGAAAGATCTGAAGATCTGGATAACAAGTTCAAAAAACAGTTTTTATCTCTCAAGAAGACTGTCATGTCGTCAGCAAGAATAACCAGTTTAATTACACTCTTGTCAACAAAAATTCCTGTAATATTTTGGTCGTTTCCTATGTTTATTGCCAGTAGCTCCAGTACAATTATGAACAAGAAAGAAGAAAGAGGATCTCCCTGGCGGACCCCGCGAGAGATATTGAAGAAAGCCGTGGCAAAGCCGTTGTTTACGACACAGCTTGTGATATTGGTATAAAAAGTATCGATCCACGAGATAAAAGATTCACCAAAATTGAAAGTTTTCAACGCTTTTTTAAGAAAACTTCGATTGACTGAGTCAAAGGCTTTCTCAAAATCAATGGTTGTTAGCAAGGAGTCGATATTTCTCTTTTTTGTAAAATACATCACATCGTCGATTGTTCTGATCGCATCGAATGTAGTTCTTCCTTTAACAAATGCCTTGTGGTTATGGTGAATGATATTGGATAAGACGTTTTCAAGCCTTTTCGCGAGAGACTTTGATCCGATTTTCGCATCGACGTTAATAAGGGAAATTGGTCTCCAGTTCTTTATGTGACGTCGATCTCTACCATTTTTTCAAGTAAAATTATAACAGCTTGTTTTTGTGACGTGGTCAGCTCTCCTTTTTCGTAGCAGGCATTCAAACAGTCAATTAAAATATTGCCTAGGAGTGCCCAAAAGGTTTTGTAGAATTCCACTGTCAAACCTTCATTACCGGGTTTTTTATTATTTTGAAAGGTCAAAAGTACATTATAACATTCCATCAGGGTTAATTCCCCTTCGCACGACTGTCTCATGGCATCTGATAGTTTAGGAATATGTGGAGAGTTCAAGAAGGGACACGTAAGTTCGTCTATGACATCTTTCTTATTTTCACAATACAGGTCGGCATAAAATGAGTTTATTATCGTTTTGGGATTTATGATTACTTTTCCGTCCTTTTTTGCGAGCTTTCTAATGACACTCTTTTTATTTCTAGAATTTTCTAGGTTGAGAAAATAGTTATTACTTTTTTCGCCGTTTTCATACCAGTTAACACGAGAACGTATAATCGCGCCTTTCACAATGTAATCAAATTCTTTTCATAGTCAGATTTTAAAAGTTCTAAATTCTCTAATAATCCTTATCGTCTAGGAGGGAATTGTTAAACTTCCAAAATGAAGGCCCGCGCTTGTTTTCTTCGATGCTATTAATATATATGCTATATCGAGAAGTGATCCTACATTAAAATTAAAGCAAAATTTTTAACGTTTTGCCAATGTACACAACTTGGAACAGTTAATTAACACTCCAACTAGAATATCTGACCAAACCAGAACAGCTATTGACTTGCTATTCGTCAATAACAATCATCGCATTGTTGAATCCGGTGTGATTCCCTCTGCGATTAGCGATCATTCACTTGTATATTGCACGATGAAATCCGGTGTTCCCAGAGCTCCACCAAAAACAATTGAGTACCGTTCGTATCGTAGTTACGATAAAAACACTTTTGTTGAAGAACTACAAGAGATAGATTGGAGTGCTGTGGAACACATTGAAGATATTAATTTAGCTGTGGAAACCTGGAACAATCTTTTCGCGGGTGTGGCAAACCGGCACGCGCCAGTTAAAAGAACCCGTGTAAAGGGATTCAAGTTCCCTGGATGACGTCTGAACTTAGTCAGGCCATGCGTGACCGCGACTACCACCTTCGCAAAGCCGTCAAATCAAAGTCGCCTTATCAATGGAGAATGTACAAGAAATTAAAAGTCTATGTAAACAAGCAAGTACGAATATGCAAGTCTACGTACTACCATGAGCTTATTGAAAAGAATAAAGCACACCCAAGCAATCTATGGAAGACAATAAATGACGTTGCAGGCCGCAAATCGTCCCCTCGCGCTACTTGTCTTATTTCAGAGGATGTGACTATTACTGAGCCTCAATCAATCGCAGAAACTCTTAATGTACATTTCACGTCTATTGGGACAAAATAAAGGCGAATTTTAATATTTCCAGCTCCGTTCGTCGTGGTCCAGCGCCTGATCAAGAACAAGAGACCAAATTCGTTTTTCGGTCGATTGATGAACAATTTGTTAGAAATCAGCTCAGAACCCTGAAAACTAACAAGGCCATTGGCTTAGATCAGATAAGCGCTAGACTTTTGAAAGATTCCACTGCTGTTCTAAGCACCTCTCTCACTCGATTATTCAACCGTTCTTTACAGTCAGGATCATTTCCTACAATTTGGAAGATGGGTAAATTCGCAGCGCTATTCAAGAGCGGCAATCGATCTGATGTGAACAACTACAGACCGACCACAGTCCTGCCTACAATTAGCAAGATTCTTGAAAGGGCAGTGCATGGTCAGCTCTATGACTTTCTTTGCAAAGAGAATATTCTGACCCCAAAACAATTTGGTTTTAGACCAAAACTTTCCACTGGCATCGCTCTGGCGCATTTTACAGACAACATTCTAGCGAATATGGACGAGGGACTAATAACTGGTGCAGTCTTCCTCGATCTATCGAAAGCCTTCGACACGGTCGATCATAATCTCCTTTTATCAAAGATGGCCTCCATCGGAGTCTCAGCACACGTAGTTGATTGGTTTAACTCCTACCTTTGTAACAGATCTAGTCAAGTAACTGTAATAGACAACCAGTACTCCTCTACTCAATATGTACCTGTTGGAGTGCCTCAGTAAGTATTCTTGGTCCCCTGCTCTTCCTAATATACATTAACAATCTTCCAAATTGTCTGGAATCCTGTGAGATATCTATTTATGCTGACGACACAGTCATTTACTTCTCTTCGTCATCCCTGCGTATTGCTGACACTCAAAGTGATCTAGCAAATGTTGCTCATTGGTTCAATGATAACCTTTTGACGCTGAACATTAGTAAATCTAATTTTATTCTAGTTGGTAGCTCACATAAGTTAAAGGCATGTAATGACGTATCACTTACTATTAATAGTTCCTCTCTTACGCACGCTGATTCATTTAAGTACCTAGGAGTGACTATAAACCAAACCATGACGTGGTACGATCATATAGATAATGTTATTTCTAAGGCGAATCAGCGCATTTGCCTGTTGAGGCGCATAAGGCATCTTTTACCGTTGCATGCTCGTTTAACTTTTTATAATGCGCTTATTTTACCCATTTTAGATTATGCAGATATAGTTTGGGGAGATAAAAATAACATTACACTTATGGACTCCCTTCAGGTTATTCAGAATAAGGCCGCCAAAGTAATATTAGGTTTACCAGTCTTCTCTTCTTCGAGAGAAGCTTTAGATCAGCTAGGTTGGAAAATGTTCAAGGTACGTCGTAAATTCCATCGCTGTACCACGGTACATAAATTACGTAATGGCCAAATTGACTACGATTTTAATTTTATAACAAATAGAGAAGTACATAATTATAATACCCGAAGAACAGATGACATACATCTGCACAAACCCAAGAGAAACTGGGGGAAGCAGCGGTTCACTTATCACGCCATAACGGATTGGAACAGTATACCTTTAGAGATTCGTAGTATTAGCTCTTTATCATGTTTTAAAAGTAAGCTTAAAGATTACTTATAATTATCGTTCTTAGCTAAATTAGATTTGCTTCATGACTTTTTACTACGTTTTTAATTTATTGTTTCCATTGCATTTTTATCTTTTATCTTGTTATTTGTTTTTAAATTGTATACACCTTGGTGACATGGGCACCCTGTTAAAATATATATGTATTTTTTATTAGTATTATATCAATTATTATTGCAGAATGATCAGTTTTTGATTGCAGTTTTGATCAAAACATCTTCCACGTCATCCTGGATGGAGTCACTAATTAGCCAGTAATCAAGCCTTCTTTGGATAAGTGGGCTCTTTTGCCTCCAGGAAAAGCGTCTAACGTCCGGATTTCTAATCCTCCATGCTCCATATATCTATCAAATCATTTTCCATCATGATATTGTTTATATCTTTTATGGACTCTTTTGTTGCCGGTGAACCGCCAGAACAATCAAGATTAGGGTCAAAGGTCGCATTAAAATCACCCCCAATTATTTATATTGTGATGATCGGATTGGGTTTCTTTTGAGTCGAGGTGATTGGCTATTGATTTGAAAAAAGTACTCATCAAGATGAACTGATTTTACCTCGAGATCCAGGGAATCTCGTATTAGAATGAGGTCACCTCGGCTGTGGTTTGATACATGGGCAAAGTACATGTCTCCCCTCCACTGCTTTTTCCAATAATTTTCTATATCTTTTGTACTGTATGTTTCTTGTAAAAAGTAAACTTCAGATTTTTGTTTATCTAGCCAATTGAATATAGCTTTTCGTTTTTCATCATTTCGAATTCCTCTGACATTGAGAGAAAGAGCTCTAAATTGGATATTATTTTGTTGCGTCATGAACTGTGATTGTGAATTGATCATCACCTCTAAAAACAAATACATACCTCAGGAAGCACCTGCTAACTAATAAGATAAGTAAAACGATTTGATGAATAGAAAAATAACAACATAATTTAAATTCGCTCTAAAAGAGAGAAACTTGAAACGAAAAAGATGTAACCCTTGCATAAGCGGGAAACATATGCAATCAAAGGAAATGTGCAACGGCACATATGTAGTTCGTCCAACAAAGACGCACTACTAGAACGAGTCCGGCTAATTTTTGACAGCCTGGACACTCCGGATTTTCAAACAATATCGAACAATTCAAACGTATTTAAATTTGTTTGTTATTACTCAGAGGGAGAACTGAATAATTAATTGAGTTTTACAAGAGTATTTTCGATGTACAATTTATCATGTTCCGATCTACTTAAAAAAGCTTTTTCCCCGGCTTTCTTCGCTTCTTTCAACTTAGGTAAAAGCTTCTTCCTGCGCTCAACTATTTCCTTTGGATAGTCAGGAGAAACCCCCATACCGGTATCCTTCAAAGCTCCAACACGGGAAAAGACATCTTCCCTCTCAGGATATCGAAGAAACCTGGCGATGATCTGCCGCGGTCTATCACTCGATCTTTTGAAAGCCCCGATTCCACGGACTCGCTGTAACTGTATGTCGAGCACGCAACTTCTTCCTCCAATTAACGAAGACTGTGTGATAGAATCTGGCCAAAATTAAGGGCTTGCAAAATATTGCATAATTTTTACATAAATTGGCCTGTCTATACTGAGATTGATGTCTTTTAAGTGATCTTAGCAATGTTTTAAACTTTTATTAGCGACGCTCACTGACGGCTGAACTCTTTGGTCGAGTTCATGGTGAACAGTAACTGCTCAATAAAAAAGCCTTTTACTTATTATTTAGTTTTAAGATCTTCGAAACAGCCAAAAAGGTTTGGTTTTGCATTGCCGCACCGGCTCACGAGCTGTCAGAAATAGGACATTACTTCAATACATGTTAAATGCGGATTAATCTTGGGAAACATCTGGCCTGTCCCATCCCACGCTTTTTGAGATTTGACAAAAAAAAAAGCTTTCAGAAACTTCTTACTTGCATTTGCCGGTAAATTGAAACTGACGAGGACACTTTTCTTTGATTCTGTCACTGGATTTTCGGTTTGTTGTTATCAAGCAATATACTAATTTGTCAAGCATTTGGTAATGAACACAAAACAATGGTGGGCGTCGGTGAGAATAACATGAGCACACGTTTCACCAAGAATAAAAGCCCTTCATTCTTGTCTAGGTTTTAGAGGCTTTCAAGTAATTATAAAACAAAAAAGGCGATGAAATTAGCTTCACAGCAAAAGTTTGATCATTGTTTTGACGGCAACCAGTTATACGTTTGCTTACTTAGTTGTCTCGGCCGAAAGCCCTTGCAATGATCCTAAATGAAAGAGACACTGAAGATAACTTATAGTCGTTTGTGATTATACATCGTTTAGTACGACTTACGTGTTTCCGATAGGACGATTAATGCTTCACGTTCATATGCATTGTTTGCATTCTCTAAAAGCACCAGATAGTTACTGAACATCAACTCAGAACATTCTTAGCTATATATGAAAATAATTCGGCGGAAGAGTATAGACCAGTGGTAAGTTAGTGTAAACTTAAATTATAGGGAAACTTGTTCAGAAACCATCGTGGTCAATGTGTTTTTCAATATATTATTGAACTTTGCCCAAAGTAGGCCAGTGCGAATAAAGGTAGTTAATATTTCATCACTCGAACTCCCGCGCTCAGTCAAACAGTACGCCATTTTGGTTCTGCCTGCCATCCAACATGGCGGCGTAGCAACAGTTGCTAGGAAGTCAGTTGATGATGGATAACCTCTGTATAGTGATCCAGTGAGTGAGAGAACTTCCCCATTGGGATAACTCGTTTCTGCCCATGCGTACTTCCACGAGTTTAAACGAGTTCCACGACTTGAGGAGGGGAACTGAGGTTTCCTTTCCTGCCCAGTCTTTTTAATAGGAATGTATTTAATTTTGTTATGTACGTATTTGTAACGTATTTTACATGTCAAGTTTTCTTAGGGTATTTCGAGGTCCTCACGACCTAAAATAAAACGTAATACATAAAGTGGTAAGCTGTAGTGCTAAGTGTGCACGCCCTACGAGGGAAAGAGAAAAAATCTCTGACCCAAGTGGGACTCGAACCCAACGACCTCCAGGTTACATGTCTGGCGCTCTACCAACTGAGCTATCAAGTCAGATGAGAGCAATCGTGGGTATTGGTGCGTTATATAGGGTCACGGCGATTATATATGTATATGTAGTTATGATATTGAATCATGTTTGCCGCGTAGCACTAGTAAGTGTAAAGAATGTAATATATAAAGTGGTAAGCTGTAGTGCTAAGTGTGCACGCCCTACGAGGGAAAGAGAAAAAATCTCTGACCCAAGTGGGACTCGAACCCAACGACCTCCAGGTTACATGTCTGGCGCTCTACCAACTGAGCTATCAAGTCAGATGAGAGCAATCGTGGGTATTGGTGCGTTATATGGGGTCACGGCGATTATATATGTATATGTAGTTATGATATTGAATCATGTTTGCCGCGTAGCACTAGTAAGTGTAAAGAATGTAATATATAAAGTGGTAAGCTGTAGTGCTAAGTGTGCACGCCCTACGAGGGAAAGAGAAAAAATCTCTGACCCAAGTGGGACTCGAACCCAACGACCTCCAGGTTACATGTCTGGCGCTCTACCAACTGAGCTATCAAGTCAGATGAGAGCAATCGTGGGTATTGGTGCGTTATATGGGGTCACGGCGATTATATATGTATATGTAGTTATGATATTGAATCATGTTTGCCGCGTAGCACTAGTAAGTGTAAAGAATGTAATATATAAAGTGGTAAGCTGTAGTGCTAAAATAAAACGGCCTAGTAACACCGCTATGCTTTGTAAAAGAGTGTATACATGTAGACGATTGTGTATAATCGTTTATAGATGAGTAAGAAAAAACATTATTGTAATTTGATTATATTATAGTTATTTAATAAATTTTAATAGCGAACGATTAATACAATATATCAATTTTCTTTTCGAATGGAAAAACAATTGTGGAAAAACAATTGTTTCATTAGTACTGCAAAAACCTCTTTTTTGTGTTTTGATTTCGATTAGACAATGGCTTCTTTGCAACTGTTTAGATAGAATTCAATCGATTACGCAAATCGTGTCCTAAAATTACGATTATGGCTATATATTAGTTATATGCTATTATATACCTACAATTTATAGCATGACTTAGGTTATCTAGTTTTCATTCATAGGATTTTAGACTATACACATGCAGTTATAGATGCAGTTATATTATATTATTATATTATGATACTATTAAGTAGTAATCTATTCTATAACACTCGCATTCATGCCCAGTCGTATTTAGGTATGGGATAAATATGGACCTAGCGGCCTAAGCCAAAGCTGGAACGGCTTGGCTTAGGGGAGGAACCTACGATCCTACGGTAAGAAAACTGAGCAACAGAGCGAGCATGCTGCTTGCATTTAGTATTTATACTTGCCTGTTTCGTAATACACGTGCAAATGCGCAACATATACATGCAGTTATTTGGAGTTATTTGGTGGTTATAGCCTAAATTCATCCGCGCATATCATTACGAGTGTTATGAATAGTATCAGGAGCCCATTACCAGGAGCGTGCATCTCCCAGATTAGGTCTGTCCAACAGCAGAACAGATGATGTAGCTATTTTTAGCTTTGTGTTTCTCGCGAGAAGAAATAAAGGCCGTCACTTTTAACCAATCAGGATGCACTGAAAAATTGGAATTAACACGGTTCAGAACCTGCTAAAAATACTAAAGCGCAAGAGAACAAAAGACAACATAATCGCATTCTAGAACTTCGCGACTATAAATACCCACATCGTCTACTGTGCTGTGGGCGCTACCCACCACATTAGGTACGCTCCTGGTAATGGGCTCCTGCGGCTATCCACTTAGGATGGCCGCCCCATACATTTTACACGGACAATTTCACATATTTGTTCGCCCATAACTCTGTAACGAAATGTTCTTCTGCTTCAAAATTTGGCCCAGAGGTGTAGTTTTGATCCCTCTTCAAGCTTATAAACATTTTATTTTATTTAGCAATAAAATATATTTTTCGTGACATCGATGCAACCCAATAGCACGTGGTTGCAAGCGAAGAATATAAAATTTTATGGGTAATGTTACCCTTTTTATTTGCAGTAACAAATGTGCAATTTTGCATTTTGAAATATTACAGAAGTAATTTATTTACATATAATAACTTCTTGGTACAATGCAAAAAAAGATCTTTCATTCAGCATGTAACATTATAGGCCTATTTTTTTCGTTAGGCCACAAAATATGCAAAACAGGTTCTTCTCAGTCAGCTCACACAGATGATTCTAACAAGAAATCGAACGCACTTCAATAATCTTTGATTACCTCTAGTATGTATAAATAAACATGCCTTTTCGCTTCCATGTTGTTTCATTTGTAGTTTATCTTCTCTTGGAACCATTTTAGGGTGTTTTAGGAGTTTTTATCCCTTTCTCCTCATCACCTGGATGAGGAGGTGCGTACGTCACCTGGATGAGGAGGCACTCGTAAAAGATCTATCTGACTTGGACTTTAAATCAATATATGAAAGTAACCATCCTGACACCCAAGTGAATATTCTTAACACTCTGATATGTGAATGCCTTGACAAGCACATCCCTCTTCGTAGAGTCAAGATAACTCGTCCTCCTGCACCTTGGATGCACACGAATGCCATCAAAAATCTCAAAGTGCTTCGTAATGACCTTCGCTACCTAGCCCATAACTCCAAGTCACCGTTGGTTTGGGAGAAATACCGCGTGACCAGAAACGAAATAAAGAGTGAGATTAAGAAGGCCAAAAGAGAATTTTATCAGAAGGCCCTCTCCTCCAAAAAGCCTAAAGACGTCTGGCGAGTAATCAACCAGATTATTCACCCATGTCCAAAGAAGCTAAATATGGACCCAAATGAACTTAACAAGCACCTCTCTACTACTGCACAACGAACTCTGAATGTTGGCACAGATCACACGGTGAACTTGGAGCAATTTATCTCATCCCTAGACAATTCCACTAGCAGGGGATCTGAGTTTGTTCTACGATCAGTGACACCAGATGAAATCTCCGAAGAAATAAAATCTCTCAAGTCAGACTGCTCTACTGGCTATGATAATATTCCAGCTAGGTATATAAAATTGGTACCTAACGTGCTGAATACACCCATCGCACATATAGTCAACACCAGTATAGAGCAGGCTACTTTCCCCTCTCCCTGGAAAGTAGGAAGAGTCGCTCCTATTCCTAAAGTTGAGCTACCTATTACTTTAGATGACGTACGACCCATAAGCATTCTTCCTGTGTTATCTAAGGTACTGGAACGAGTCGTCTTACGGCAACTACTCGTCTTCATTGACAATGCCAGCTTATTGGGTGAATGCATGTCAGGGTTCAGAAAAGGACACTCGACTACAACACTCCTAATGAAAATACGGGATGATATTCTGTCAGCAATGAAAAAGAGTGAAGTAACCCTTATGGTAATGGCAGACTTCTCCAAAGCGTTTGACACTCTTGACTTTACAACTGCTCTTAACAAGTTCCATACTTTTGGATTCTCTCGTGATGCCCTAAGATGGATTGCTAGTTACCTATCAAACCGTAAACAATATGTACTTTTAAATGACTCTAAATCTGATATCACAAGCCTTAGTTTTGGAGTTCCTCATGGAAGTGTCTTAGGACCCGTGCTGTTCAACCTTTATGTTTCTGATCTGAGCACCACTTGCCATATGGATGTGCAGTCTGCCCAATATGCTGACGACACAACATTATACCAACACAGCACTTTATCAAATCTTGATAAGTGTGTCAACAACCTGAATGCCACCCTTGATAACATCTCACCCTGGGCGAAGTCAACAAATCTAGCACTGAACCTGAAAAAGACCAAGTCTATGCTCTTCTCCACCCATCAGTTAGCTTGTCACCATGACCTGAAAAGTGTAAATCTACCTCTAAAGATTGACAATACTCCTCTTGAGCGCAAATACAGTTATAAACTCCTTGGCACCCACTTTCGAGAGAACCTAAAATGGGACGAGGCTGTTAAACATGTGACGTCTTCCTGCTACGCAACACTATCAGTCCTCAGGAAAATTAAACACTTCACTCCATACACAATCAAAAAGAACCTGGTACAAAGCCTTATTTTATCTAAGCTCAACTATAACAACACAGTCCTGTACCCACTACCATCCTATTTGGAATCAAAGCTTCAAAAGGTTCAGAATGTTGCCATTGGTTTTATCACAAACAAGTACTCGACAGAAGCAGATGCCTTGAAATTAGGCTGGCTTCCCATGCACGAACAGTCAATTTATAATGTACTTCAACTAACGCACAAGGCAATGAATTGTTCAAATTGGCCTAGCTATATTAAATTAGAGAAACATATCCATACTAGAATCTTAAAGGAGCTCATTCAACCAAGATGCATTGCGAGCTCAAATTTCTCGAACCGCCATTTTCGGGGCCCCCGATAATGGCTCTGGAGAGCTTCTTGAAACAAATCCTATTCCATCGGTCTCACAGGGGCATACCAGTTGATTACTTATAGGGGAAAATGTTCCTTATTTATTAGCTTTTGTGTTCAGTCATATATTTCCGAATTTTCACCTGACAGGGGAAGTATTGAACGTACTCTGGAGTCGCCTTTGGTCAGTGAAATTATTACTAGAGCCTGTACTGGAGTTAGCCGACTGTTTGATCGTAATTCCTACAGTTTATCCAAACCAGGGCCTTTCTACATTGGCTTGATCGGCCCGCAGACCTAAATGACAAGAAATTTAAAGGTCAGAAGAGCTGAGCCTTTTGCTTATCATTATCGGACACTTACAACATTTAAAGCAAATTGCATGGCTTTGACGCAAGACTCGAGTACGCGGTACACGCGCGGTACATGCAAGATTACAAATCTCGCAGTTTCTCTCATAGTCTTATAGTCTTGGTTTTCGCTCAATGTACATGGACAACGCTGAGACAATTAAAGTAGGGTAAAAGTGAAATGTTGTGTTGATATCTGCATGAGCGGCTGTAAAGTGGAAACCTATTTTATAAATGTTTCTTTGCTGATGAATAAACTTCAAGTTCAATCAAGTGCCGCTGGGCGCTCAGAAAACTGATTGATCGATATTTTTTTACACAGCATATCCAATGTACGATTAACGGAAGTCAAAGGGCTTTTAAAATGACACAAACCGGCTGAAATTCAGGCTAACAAACAATAACATTATACGGATTCGATTCCTCAAATTTGATTTTAAAATATTTGGATATTGCATTGGCGAGTCAAAATGTGGTATGGAGAACGCACGGACCTTGAACACAAATAGAATGTGGCAAACGGTACTTCAACATTTCAAACCAGCATTTTGGCAGGGACAACCAAGCTCCTTTCTTTCGACTTACACGTTCTTGCATGCACAAGCCTAGAAAGGAAAGAACTCTAAATGTATAACGCTATCGTAGAATTGATTAATTTCCTTGTCACACGATCTGCATCGCTGGAACTTGGTCCAGAAGTTGGACAAGTTGGTTCGCTAGATCGAGCATGAGATCGATTGCTAGCATCACGTCGAGGAATTTTGATCGGAGAACCGTAGTAATTCCGCTCATTCTATTATATTTCTTCAAGTATAAAGGCAACCGATCTCCCCGCCGATCTCAACTCGTAAACTATATTTATAAAAAGCCCTATATCACATTTTCTGATTGGCAGCTGTCCGATTTCAAGTATTTTCCCGTATGAAAACAATAACAGTGACTCGCAATGCATCTTGGTTGAATGAGCTCCTTTAAGATCTAACTCTGCACCTAGGTTACTTGTCCCTCTAGAACATGGCACATTTCAGGATTCGGCTGCAAAACTCTTTAACTCACTAAGTCCTGAAGCACGATCCATTAAGCCATATAGGCCTTTCCTTAAAGTGCCTATGAAGCTTATTTTTTTATTTTAGATATCAATTCTACATCAAGTCAATAGTAGAATGGTACAATATATCTTGCTTTGAATGCTGTGCCGCTGAGTTAAGAAGGTTTTAATATCCAAAATGCTAATTACATAACGTCAGGGGAGGTATCTGCAATCACTTCTTAGTGGTTGGGAATGGGCATTTCTACTGATATAGGAAAACAAATTTCTAAAATCATTTTATTTCAACCATGGGTATAACACTGATAATTTTAAAAAAATGTTTAATTGTAACGAATGTTTTTTTATAATAATTGATGCCTCCCCTGACGTCATGTAATTAGCATTTTGGATATTAAAACCTCCTTAACTCAGCAGCACAATTTGCAAAACAAGATATATTGTACCATTCTACTATTCACTTGAAGTAGAATTGATATATAAAATTTAAAAAATAGCTTCATAGGCACTTTAAGGAGGTTAGATCACAGTTGCTGATACAGGCTAAAGACAGACTATTATAATTCATGATATGGTAGTCTGTAATTTTATTAACGATTATTTTATTAATGATATATATGTATATATACTTAGACTTCAACTTTAAATTCGTAGATACATGTATATTTATATAACTAGTTTAGTTCCAAAAACAACCTATATTAATGTAAATTATAATTATTTCAGCATTTCTATATAACATAATCACACAAGTACTGTATATATATATATTTTTTAACTCTTAACAAATATATATTGTAAATATTTTAATTAGCTCTCAACAAATAAATTGTAATATAGTTAACTCTAGACGGATGAAGAGCCATTCATGGAAATGCTGTCTAATAAACCTTTATTATTATTATTATTATTATTATTATTATTATCACCTAAGAAAGAGAGAAGGCTGGAATCTCCCGAAAACTTCTGCTACAATCACCTAGTACAATTCTCACCTCCAAAATCTCACTTTTACTTCGTCACGGAAATGTCACGAAACTCCTGTCGTCGCTAGAATGATAAATGAACTAAGTCCTGCCTGAATTTCAGGATCCAGCGATCCCTCATTCTCGAAAAAAGCACGAATACTATTTCGCGATTTTCGACCATCTGCGAGGCTCCATACTAACGAATTTGAACACCGAGCGCCAACCGTAACGTGAGCGTTGTTTAGCAGTGTTACACCATAGTGCTACAAAAAAGGCGCTCCAAATAAATGCGCTCCTTTTACATGTCACTTCGGAGCCACAGTACGATACGGCTTCGTTCTGATTATTTTCTTTCGGCATTCGTCCACGCTTAGTATTCTGTTTCAACATTTGAGTTTCGGCTCGAACTATATATTACCAACCTCGTTCCCAGTGTCTTCTCGGTCAGATCCAAGATGGCGGCTACTCCGAGAGAAGACCCTGGTAAAGGCTGAATCACGTGACCAAAAATCTCCAGAAATCCTGGAGATTTTAATCACGTGATGTGGGCGTCGAATATGGCGGCCAAGCTAAATGTGGCATTGTGTAACACGTGCCTACAAACCATAGCTAACCCAATCCGGAGTGAGCGAGATGCGATTAACGGTATTTCCACGCGGTGAACGACGAAGTGAAAACAGGTCTACTAAACAGTTCGAAGTGGAGTTTACTTGGATAAAGAAACAGTGGAAGGGTATCACAAAGCTACCAGTATGTATCTAAGCTAGAAGAGAATCCTAAAAAGCCGTTCATTTTCTGTTAGCGTTGAAGCGAAGAGATCGATAGAACATGTTCAGATTTAACGGCTTCTCCTGGCTTTCTCACTGATGAAATTTACCAGAAAACTACCCAGTAATACACTTCATCTATTGATCTACCTACACAACGTGTTTTAAGTATTTAAAATCGTTTTATTGATACAATTTGAGCAATCGAATCTATATATAAATCCATCTCTCTGGACTCAGTCCGTTTGGCCAATAAAAAGCATCGTTAGAACAACCCTTGTGTCATAATCGAAGAGCCAATCAGAATACGTGACAGTTCAGCGTTTACCAGGGTCTTCTCTCGGAGTAGCTGCCATCTTGGATCTGACCGAGAAGACCCTGGTCACGAGGTTGTATATTACGCTGTACTGTTAGTAACAGACAGAAACAAAGAAGTTGATTGGTTGATATTGACATAGGTGAAATGTCAGACGACACTGAAAATGATGGGTAACTAGTTCCTGAGAAGCTATTGTTGGTCTGCGTCGGCGAGGAAGTTAAACACTGGTACAATCACAGGAAGCCCAATGCCGCGGTGGGTGGTAATTATTATCGGACTTTGTAACAGCGAACTGATTTTTATGCGTAAACTATCTCGAAAATGTCATATCTTGCTAAAAGGATGTCCTACTATTAAAGATATATACTTCACTGACCTTGTGTTGTTGTTTTTGACTCTGTTTGCGGTGATTTGGGGCTGTTGCCTTTCAAAAATCGATTCCTCACCAAAGTTCACCATAGTACAGTAAAAATGACAAGCAGTGTGTTCACATTAGAATGTTTCGGAGTCACTCACAATTAACAGACGTTCACACTCACTCAAGGAATACCTGTTGGCATTGGTTACGGCGCCATAGAGGGATAGTTCGGAGGTGTTTAGCTGCGATTTCCAAGTCCACTATTTTGAGGGTTAGAAACAGCAATGTAAATATTCTGGCCAATGATAGCCAATGAGCGCTCAAAGATATTTTAATCCCGGAAACTCATTTGACATGTGTACCTAAATTGGAAACGTGATTCTTCGTACTCTAGCTCCCTTCCCGTACCTATTGATCTTCTGCATTTTCGCTTTAATATAGCTTTCGATGGATTCAAACTGGGACATGAACGTCCAACGTAATCAACAGAATTGGTACAGCCTTCCTCAATCTCGTATCGTTTCGTCCGAGTTCTGGACCGACAATTCCACAACTGAATAAAGTCTGCTTCCACATCGAGTCGTCAAAACGGTTGTTTAGCAGTTGGTTAAACCAGAACTGTGGCCTTGGTAGAACCCAAGCTTGTCGACCAGTGGGCTGATTCAGTTGAATTCGCTGATTAATCCAGTGTCGTAGTATTACATATACAAGTCTGCGTCTTCTACGGCGCATCAACACAAGTAGCGTTCTCAACCTGCTCCTTACACGGTTCACTTGAGTTCGAACACGCTCTTGTAATTACTGGGGCTGCCTGTGGCAGCGCCGAGTCTTAAAATGCAAGTCGTTTTTTTTTTTTAATTCTGTGCAACAAGTCTTATGCGCATGCGTTAAAGGTCAAATTCACACCAATCAGATTGCACTGTGCTGGTCACGCAACAATCGCCAGGTTAATTTATTTACATAATTGAATACAGTAAAATCAAGATGGTGGACTTGACGGACGGCTGTACATAGCGGTCGAACATAGGCTAGTTTGAGGTACGTTTGGTAGGTTTTATGCCACATTTCATTTTACTTTCGGTCATAGTACATACCAGCGCAAACACCGTGATTGGTAGGCCAACACTAAAATAATTTTGACCGCGTTTTTGGCAGGTTTACCGATCTCGTATCAAGACTTGTGTACGTTATACTATGCAAGTATACTGAATAGCTGATTTATAGCGAAATATAGCGATTTACTAGCAAATATATATACTGTGGTTGAGCAGTTATAGCTTGCTGTACTCTATCGAAGTCTGAAAACATCTGAATTCCTGAACTGTGAGAGCAACGTTAACAGTATACACGAAGGCAGAAATATACACATTCCGCACAGAATTATGATGAGGCAAGCACTATTCAACTCTCAAGCCTCAAGGTAAACTTAAGTTTAAATTAAAGATCTACTTTGGTCTTTTATTGTGGATTACTGTGTATGATTGTAATGTGAGTGATCTGTACAGGGTGTTCATGCTCAAAGATATTCTAGTATTCTTTACGTTGTGTTTTGTAACAGCGATTATCTGTTTGAATTTGACGAAGCTTTGCCTGGGAATAATCTTAATGTTATGGGAAATGCAACTTGTATATATCTTAAATATCAACAAAACATCCGGATCGGAGGCTTAAGAAATGGTAAACATAAATTTATATGAACACAAAGTGGATAAACAGCTTAAAGAAGACTGTAGATCTCGTACGCGTTTACATATAAATTCAACAGCGACAGGAAGAAATATATATCTACGGCTTAGAAACGATCGAGGCTGAAATGATATGAACCGACCGGAGCTGAGTGCAAAGACTGTACGAAAAGTTAGATAAAACCTATCTTTGATGGCAAAACAACCTCATGAACTCAAATACGATGCCTTGTGAGCAATCTACGTACATATGAAGCTATAGAAGTTTATATTATCGACTACGTGAGAGTCTGCAAACATCGAACTGCTATGAAACCGCTTGTCAGTATTCGCACTTCGTGACAAGCGAACTTTTCTACTTATCGAATACATGAGAACCCATAGAGAAAACCGATAATAATGAACACGGTATTAGTTTCACGGACATTTGTGGCTTAGGGACGGACCATTAGAAAAGTGATGGGGGGGGGGGGGGGGGGGTGGGGAGTTTCGAAGATGAAATCCTTTTTTTTTTTTTGGCCACTTTAAGTGGAATAATTTTTTTTTTCATTTGATCGCTGGGAATTTTTTTTTTTTTTCAGCTGATACATTAATTAGCATAGACTAAAACAAAAGAGAACGAAAATTGAACCAAGGATAAAATTGAACCGCAACATATATATGCTACTGTATATATATTATCTTTATTTATCTGATTTTAAAGTTGCATTTTTAGAAGAAGAAAAAACATCATTACAATAACATGCTACATACATAAGATAGCAAAACGTTTGATTCCTTATTTATTCAAAGTTGATAGATAGGATCTCGTCATTGAAGCCTGTTTAATATTCAAGGTTGGTTTAAGGTTACCGTATACCTTCGCGGCATGTTTTCTTTAAAAAAAAACAAAAGTTGGGGTTCTTTTGAAATTGATGGATTGATCCGTCATCTTTCCGAAAAAAAATTGTTTTAACATGCAAAAGTTTGCGAGATATTAGAAAAAAACGTAATTTGAAGGAAAGTAAATAAATCGCTTAGGCGTAATAAATCCCTCTGATCCCATTACGTGCCACAGGCACCCCGCTGAATTTTTGCGGGAAACATCCGGAGCTTCAGACTCACAGTGATCCGTCACTCGTGAGTTCAGTGATTTTATAGCGTTTAATTTACCGGTATATCGATCGTGGATATGTCCAGAAGATAAAAGAATAATCCTTGGATAAAAGGTAAAAAGAGAAGACAGGCCCCAAGAAGATTCAAGAGAATGAGCTCGAGAAGGACCAAAGTTTCAATACGGAGAAGGAAGTGATGCTCGCGGAAAGCGACAAAGGCTCGTGGTTCGTACAGCCTTCATGTTCGACGACTCCCATTTCGAGTTCTATTAGTACTGCTACAACTCTGACGGAAAGCTGCTCCGCTAGTAGGCTTAAACTTTTGCCAGGTACAAGAAAAGAGACGGAAGATTCAGAGAGTAGCAGCGAGTCCGCATCCGACTCCGATTCTAATGTCTTGGGTGACTCGCAGTTTCCAACCTGGGCCGTGGTCAATCCAGGAGTTCTAAAACGTGAACTTGAGCGAAGTTCAGCCGGTCGATTTTGCGGAACTGAAGGAATCATCGCAGCTAACATAGCAGGTTTAGGATCAACATCAATGTTCGGAGCACGAGGTTGCCTGCCACTCGCTTTTCCCTTCGCTCATTCTAAGTATGATGAGCACTCTAGCCCCCTGTTCAAATCTCTCAACATTTTAAAGTTTAAGGACCTAATATTTCTTCATAATGCTCTGCTAATGCATCAATATCATAACAAAGCCCTTTCTGTAGTATTCAATGATTTATTTACCCCTATTAATAGAATTCACTCGTACAACACAAGACTTGCTTCTAAGTCCTCTTTTTTTATTCCTCAAGTAAGAACTAATTATGGAAAATTTAATATAAGATATCAAGGAGCAAAAGTCTGGAATTCATTAGATGATAAAATAAAATCTTCCAAAAAATCGTCCTTTAATAATAAGCTGAAGTCTTCATTTATAGCATCCTACTAGTCTTATACTTGTTTCCATGTGCAACCATTTAATTACTAGGTTAACTTCAATATTTTATGTAACTTCGTAACACTGTATAAAATACATGATTTTTCTCTCTTTTCTTAAGTATAATTGTTTGTGTCAGTATCTATGGTAACCAAATCTACATATCATCTTTAGTTTCTTTATTTTATGTATGTAGTTATATATTTATTTAATTATTTGTGTATCTTGTATCCGACCGTATATATATTTCCATTATATCAATATATTTGCGTTACCTAGCTTGATTAGCTTAAGTTATTTCTAGGTAACCCATACCATTAAATTGTTTAATTCTCCCTCCCTTTTATATGTAAAACATTTCGTTATGGTATGAATAAAAATCGTTGTTGTTGTTGTTGTCTAGTTTGCGGCGTTGCCTTTCGACGCGATTTAGATTTCGATATCCGGCCCTCTCCCTTCTTGGTACAACCCGTTGATTTACCTTTCTTGTTCCCCTTTTGCGCATTATCTCTAGTTTTGGCCATAACACAACGCTCTTTTGAATATTTGTATTAAAATGTATTGATTGCATGCCTCAAATAGGCAATATGGCTAATGCAGGTCAATTTGAGCAAAGATATTAAGCATATATTTAATATTTGCATATTACTCTGATAATTATGGAGGAATGCTGCTGTACTGTGATAATAAAAAAATATATGACACACCAATCCTCAGCTGGCAATTTTTTTTATTTTTTTTAGGTAACAGGAAGAATATTTTTTTTTTAACACATTTTTTCTGGAAATAATTTTTTTTTTGCTTTTGCAAAAAGTGAACTATAAATTTGGAGTACCACTCTAAATAAACCTACTCTTTTCGGGCAATTTAAAACAACATTTCGGGTTTCTGTTTGAATGCTGATACTTGTATATGCATTTCTTGTTTGCATACTTATTATTTTCCGTGCACTCTGACTTTGCTCCGGAGTATTAAACAGAAGTAGAAGCTGTTCAGAAGCTGTTGACAACCAGCGTAACAGAGTGGTTCTTTATCCTTCGTATTAATCGGTTGTGTCGGGAACTACGATTGCAACTGTTCGCATCAAAATAAACCCCACCAGCGTATCAAATTGAAATGCCATTTATGTCCTTCCCTGAATTGTGATTATATATGATGGACCTGCTGTCAATGTTGAGCTCGGTTTGCTGGACAGAAACACAAAACTACTGAGTTGGATTAATCTGGCTATGTGCAAATTCTGAGCACATAGCCGCTTTAATAACTCATTAATATTTAAATCATTACAGATCTTAATTTTAGAAAAATATAATTTGCCCAGCAAAGGTGGGGACTTAAAAGCGACTTAGCACCCTTAGCACAAGTAAGAAGGTGGCACGGACCATGGGGAGGAGGAGGGTTGAAAAATGACAAAGCTGTTAGGTCGAGTGTAAGCAGCAGACTAATCTCACAAGAGTTGGACCTCATGCTGTATTGTAAGCCCCTGTAGGGGGTGTGAATAATAGACTCCCACTCCGCATGCATTGTGCACGTGCTTACCATGTGCTTTGTATAGTATTACATTACCAATACGGGTAGGACATAAAACTTTTATTGTCAAGCCAATAACCTCTTTATGTCCTTCCCTGAATTGTGATTATATATGATGGACCTGCTGTCAATGTTGAGCTCGGTTTGCTGGACAGAAACACAAAACTACTGAGTTGGATTAATCTGGCTATGTGCAAATTCTGAGCACATAGCCGCTTTAATAACTCATTAATATTTAAATCATTACAGATCTTAATTTTAGAAAAATATAATTTGCCCAGCAAAGGTGGGGACTTAAAAGCGCCAAGGACCTTCTTGGGATAAAGGAGGTAACCCCACCCCAACATGACAGCTGAGCAGTTCCACCTGGCAGAATAGCATGCTTGCTAGCTATTGTCAGGCTATGAATTTGAACAGCAACTCCATAATGGTGTAGAACAGTGCCCCTGCTACTGTCCGACTATAAATTAATGTACATCGATGTACTGATATATACATGTATGTAGAGCATACTTTATAAAGTTAACAAAACAATAGTGCAGAACAGTGCCCCTGCTACTGTCTGACCATAAATTAATGTACATTGATGTACTGATATACAAGTATGGCATACTTTATAAATTTAACAAAACAATGGTGCTGAACAGTGCCCTTGCTACTGTCCAACTATAAATTAATGTACATTGATGTACTCATACTTATGTACAGCATACTTTATAAAGTTAACAACACAATGGTGCAGAACAGTGCCCCTGCTACTGTCTGACTATGAACTGACTGTGTCACTAATATAAACAACATCTGATGCAGAACAGCTAATAGTGCTCATGTCCAACTAGGAACTGATAAACTGATCTTGTCACTAATATGATCGTGCAGAACATTACCCCTGCTACTGTCTGACTTTGAATTGATAAACTAAGCATGTTACTAACATGAACAACATTTTGGTGCAGAACAGATCCCATGTTACTGTCTTATTATAACTGTTACTCTACTCCTACACGTCATATGGGAGAATGCCAGGGAGGCCAGAAAAAACCTATCAAAAACCCTTTGGGATAAAAGGAAATCTGGGTGGAGCCAAGGCAATAAATTTCTCCAGTCCCTCCACAGGACACAAAACTTAATTATTTATTGTAAGTTGACTGAGAAATTGACCATTCATGATTACAGAAGTCTGCAGAGAATGAACAAGGGGATTGTTACATACCTTGAAAAATGACAAAGCTGTTAGGTCGAGTGTAAGCAGCAGACTAATCTCACAAGAGTTGGACCTCATGCTGTATTGTAAGCCCCTGTAGGGGGTGTGAATAATAGACTCCCACTCCGCATGCATTGTGCACGTGCTTACCATGTGCTTTGTATAGTATTACATTACCAAGACATAAAACTTTTATTGTCAAGCCAATAACCTCTTTTTCTCTCAATTTGCTAATTTAGTGCTGAAAATGGCAAGCTTTCCAGCCTGCTGTGAGTACATACATACATAAACTTTATTTGACTTCGAATTTACAGTCAGTCAGTTTTCCGCGAACTGATTTGAATATCAATTAGCTCCGCTAACAAAACAGGGCCTGTATAAAACATTCCGGGAAGTGTAGTACTGCATGAAGTCCCTAATGCACCACACAACTTCTCAACTTTACGTTACAGTAAAAAATGAAATGTTTACCAAACAGAATAATTATCTGGAGTTTTATTAATTTGAACCATTTCCAAGGATCAGCCTCTCGAACTGCCGTGGTGCAGAAGTGTATTTTTGACTGTATTAAACATTGCGGGAAGTGTAGTATATTTATTGCACTGCATGAAGTCCCTAATGCATCCTACAACTTCTCAACTTTGCAGTAAAAAGTGAAATATATACCAAACAGAATAATTATCTGGAGTTTTATTAATTTGAACCATTTCCAAAGATCAGCCTCTCGAACTGCCGCGGTGCAGAAGTGTATTTTTGAGTGTATTAAACATTCCGGGAAGTGTAGTTTATTTATTGCACTGCATGAAGTTCCTAAACCACCCACATAACTTCTCAACTTCATTGTAGAAAAAGTGAAATGTTTACCAAACAGAATAATAATCTGGAGTTTTATTAATTTGAATCCATTTTCAAAGTGAGAAATCAACCTCACAGTCTCTCGAACTGCCACGGTGCAGAAGTGTGCATTTTTCCGCGAACTGATTTGAATATCAATTAACTCCGCTAACCAGTATAAACATTAACAATTCATGAAGGAAAAACAAAGGTAATCAATGTGCGATAAGTGATCGGTAAATCTGATACGGATTTCGTCCTGATTTGCATGAACACCAGAAATAGGTCGAATCGCCAAAATAATTGAAAAACACGACTCTGGCACCTAGACGTTTGATAAGCCATATTCAGAATTAGTGTCCGTGCTTTATCGGATTTACAAACTCTCGCTCCATCTTGAGTTTGTAAATCTGATAAAACACGGACACTCATTCTGTATCTATTACTTACACTGCATGTAGTTCCTAATGTACCACACGACTTCTTATAACTTTGCTTTAAAAAGTGAAATGTTTACCAAACAGAATAATAATCTGGGGTTTTATTAATTTGATCCATTTTCAAAGATCAGTCTCTCGAACTGCCGCGGTGCAGAAGTGTCTATGAGTAAAGTTTTCCGCGAACTGCTTTGAATTCAACAAGAGGCTCTGCGCAGCTCTGTGCAGATCTTATATTTTTACTTCCTTTGTTAGCGTACACTAATACCGGAAGTAGCCTCCTCCGCAGGCATCTCTACGATCAGAAACCGTGAAACCGTGAAAATTCCGCGCTCGCCCCAGCTCCTCGCGCTTCGCGCTCGTCGCTTCGTAACACAGGAAGCCCAATTTTGCTCCTTTGCCACAGGTAACCCAATTTAGGATTTTTCTTCAATTTTCACGGTTTCTGATACTTAGAGATGCCTGCGGAGGAGGCTATACCGGAAGATGCATAAGAAAATGAGAAGAAAATCATTGCAAAATACAGGAGTGATATACAAAGTCAATAAATAGTGCAAGTGCAGACAATAAAAGTAGATAATAATAAATAGCCATGAAAAATGAAAGGTGTAATAAATAAATAAATATCAGTTATAAGCGCCTTGGATACGGAGAATGCCTCGTTGACTTAATCGCAGGGCAGATAGCACTGGAAAAATTATGAGCATTTACCACGTATACAGGTAATCTATTCCACACAGGAATTGTCACAGGAAGCGCAAGCATAGTTGCTGTGGTATCAGTGTAACATACGAAATTGTAAAAATAAAGTTTCCATATCGTCTTTAAACTGTGTCTGGTCATTATTTATGTTACTTTGAACTTTTCCTAAGAATATTATCCTCTTTACAATTAATGGAAAGGGTGGAGAGTTCATTTGAAAATCGATTCAAGCAATCACAACAACCTCCACAAAATGACAAATTCAGTTTACCAAGAAGTTCGCGTCGAATCGAGCTCAAACTTATGCAGCACACAGTACGATAATTATATTACCTTTGTATACATATAAAACGGTGACATCACAGCTACACGAGAAGCAAATCCCAAACAAACTTTTCTAAACTTTCCCATAGCAGCCATTTTGAATACGAGTGTCCGAAATCGTTGGCGTTGGCGCGGCCGTTCCTGTATCCAAGGAACATAACTGATTACCACTAGGAGCATGCTAGGAGGTGTAGGGGAATTATTGACCCGACAAATTCATATCCCGACCCCACACTAGTACTGATACATTTACGGACACGAGGTCTCAAGCAAAACCTTGCTAACTAGAAAAGTGTTTTCTGCCGAAATTTGGTGTTTACTTAATCCTTTGTTCACCTTTAATTGTTTCTCACAACCAGATTTTCGAAAAACATGATGGGCACAGAGTTCCGTTCACGCCGAATGAAAAACGGATTGCTTATCTTTCTTACGTTAGTGGTCTCTTTAAAACGTGACACTTGGGGGCGTGACGTTGTCTTTTTGCAGACAACGCCGGGTTGAAATGTAGACGTTTTCCTCGTGATTATTTAAGGTCCCTATTAACGTGCGATCAGGCCCTCGATCAGGAAAGCCTGATTGCAGGTTACCAGGAAATATGATTACCACATGCCCATATACAGTCTCCCTTCCTGGCTCTTTATTGCTGTATCAGTTGGAGTGTTCCCAAATTCTGTCTAGTAAGTTATACATGTGGTAATACGGTGACGGAAAAGTCCCTTGATCTTTCAATTACTTATTTGTACAATGCCAAACCAGCATTGGCTACACATATTCTCTCCGTATCATGAACACTTAACAAATAACAAATACACCTTTAAACTATTACTTTTCCAGATGGTAGTAAAATCAGTGAGTCAGTTCGCAGAAAGAATGATATCGAAGAAATGGGACACAACAAGATGAGGTCGGTGGTCCTAAGATGTCTGAAGGACAGCAGTGAAGATCGACCAAATGCAACAAGTATTGTGCGAGAGCTTAAGGATACAAGAGACACGCTAGAGACCTCGTCCCGCAACGGCATCAAAGTACAAGCAGGCACTTCAGGTTCATCTGCTGGATTAGAAAGGTCACCTACTGCAGCAACTTCAGGTTCATCTGCTGGATTAAAAAGGTCACCTACTGCAGGCTCTTCAGGTTAATCTGCTGGATTAAAAAGGTCGCCTACTGCAGGCTCTTCAGGTTCATCTGCTGGATTAGAAAGGTCACCTACTGCAGCAACTTCAGGTTCATCTGCTGGATTAGAAAGGTCACCTACTGCAGGCTCTTCAGGTTCATCTGCTGGATTAGAAAGGTCACCTACTGCAGGCTCTTCAGGTTAATCTGCTGGATTAAAAAGGTCGCCTACTGCAGGCTCTTCAGGTTCATCTGCTGGATTAAAAAGGTCACCTACTGCAGGCTCTTCAGGTTCATCTGCTGGATTAAAAAGGTCACCTACTGCAGGCTCTTCAGGTTCATCTGCTGGATTAAAAAGGTCACCTACTGCAGGCTCTTCAGGTTCATCTGCTGGATTAGAAAGGTCACCTACTGCAGCAACTTCAGGTTCATCTGCTGGATTAAAGAGGTCACCTACTGCAGCCACTTCAGGTTCATCTGCTGGATTAAAGAGGTCACCTACTGCAGCAACTTCAGGTTCATATGCTCTATTAGAAAGGTCACCTAGTGCAGGCACTTCAGGTTCATCTGCTGGATTAAAAAGGTCACATACTGCAGGCAATTCTAAACAATCAAGTTTTAATACTGACAACCCAGATGTTAAATTTAACAGAGTTCCACAACGGTCTCACTATGACTTTAAATTCAAAACCATATTCCTTGGTGATGCAGCTGTTGGCAAGTCGTGCCTGTTTGAGAAGCTTAACAACCCAGGATTTAACATTAAATTTATAACGGCTTCTATAGGCCTCGGTATCGACATTTCCTACTTCCAATATGACACCAAATTTGTTCAAATGATAATCACAGACACAGCTGGTCAAGAAGAATATTTTTGTATTCAGCCAATGTATTTTCGAGGTGTCCATGGCATATTCCTAGTCTTTGATCTCACGGACGAGCAAACGTTGTTGGGGTTGCAGCGCTGGATCGATCTTGTTGAAATATATTGCTCGGATGTACAGATTTTGCTTGTAGGCAATAAAGTGGACAAAACTGAAGAAAGACAGGTTTCAGAGATCAGCGCAAGAAATTTCGCTATTCTCAACGGGTTTTCATATATTGAAACTACTATAGATGATGATTATGATCCAGGCTTACCCAGTCTCATGAATATGTACAAGAAGATGACACAAATGCTTATTCAGTCAGTAGACATTGGGGAGATTCATGTTCAGGTGCCTGAAAGCCAGAATACAATCACACTACAACCGTCAAAGCAGACGTCGAAATGCGACAGATGTTAAAATTCCTGAGAGACGACTCATATCAAAAACAGTTTTCTGATTTATTGTGCGTTCGACCACAAAAAGGTGTGGTTCCTGCGTTGAATTTGTAAGGCTTTACGTGACCTGTGCAACGGCACTGTAAAAAACACAACTACCAAAATACATTCTCGACACTGTAGATCGCTGTTAAATAAGCAGAATAATAATAAGGAAAACAGATTGCGATAATTATCTGAAACATTTTATCAACCGCGTGCTATCGGCGACGAAATATCGGATACTCAAAATCGAGTGCTATTGTCAATCTCGTCCCAAGCTGTGCTAACAATAGAGGTTTTGCACCATCACGTGACTTCCTAGCAACTATGGCTACACCGCCATGTTGGATGGCAGGTAGAACCGAAATTGCGTACTGTTTGACTCAGCACGCAACTTCTTCCTCCAATTAACGAAGACTTGCATGTGTGATAGAATCTGGCCAAAATTAAGGGACCTGCAAAATATTGCATAATTTTTTACATAAATTGGCTTGTCTATACACAGCAGCCCAAGCTCTAAATATCTAGCTAATACTTGCAGCGTTTGTATGGGAATTTCAACGAACTAGAAATACGAAAGAATTAATGAATAAAATGCCTTACCTTGCTTCTATAGTGTATTACTTGCTGTCTGTGTGGTAACAGGGTTGATATGAAGCAATTTTAGCGAGTTTTCATTTCCTCTGCTCCCCTTCCTAAGAAAAAAGACAAGGCAGCACACTAGTTTCGCGAGGGCTCGCCACTTCAACCGAAATATTTCAGTTCAAAATATTGTGGCCGCCACAATTCCTCCATAGAATCCCAGCAGAAAGGTTGCTCTTTCTTTTGAATGCGATTGCCACGCAATTCCAGCCTTGCGACGAGCACGACGAAGCATTTCGTTTCTCCAAAGTGACGCTTATAAATTTGTAGAGAGCCTTGAACCAGCTGGGTAGACTGCCCGGCCGTCAAAGGCTGCTGGGTAACCGTCGAAAGGCTCCTGGGGTAACCGAGCTTTCGACCTAAAGTTAAGCCGCGCGGGGTACCTGACCGGCGATTGTCGACAACAACAATTATTTTAGAGAGCATTGAAAAAATGCAATTATGAAGAGCAATCGTTTTTTACCTTTTGCAACAGTATGTATCGATCTGTATTCAAAACACGATCCTCTGAGATTTGATTGGTCGCTTTTCTTGATTCACTCTGTACATGCACTTCGTGGGTACCCTGGTAGTAAATTGTGTTGTTGTCGACAATCGCCGGTCAGGTACCCCGCGCGGCTTAACTTGAGGTCGAAGGGTCGGTGACTTCAATAACTTCAATAACTTCAGTGACTTCAATAACTCTTCAATAACTTCTTACTTGCATTTGCCGATAAACTGAAACTGACGAGGATACTTTTCTTTGATTCTGTCACTGGATTCTCGGTTTGTTGTTATCAAGCAATATGCTAATTTATCAAGCATTTGGTAATGAACACAAAACAATGGCGGGCGTCTGTGAGAATAACATGAGCACACGTTTCACCAAGAATAAAAGCCCTTCATTCTTGTCTAGGTTAGAGGTTAGAGGCTTTCACGTTCATATGCATTCGTTGCATGTTTGCATTCTCTAAAAGCACCAGATAGTTACTGACAGAACATCAACTCAGAACATTCTGAGCTATATGAAAAAAATTCGGCGGAAGAGTATAGACCAGTGGTAAGTTAGTGTAAACTTAAATTATAGGGAAACTTAGTTCAGAAACCATCGTGGTCAAAGTGTTTTTCAATATATTATTGAACTTTGCCCAAAGTAGGCCAGGGCGAATAAAGGTAGTTAATATTTCCTCACTCGAACTCCCGCGCTCAGTCAAACAGTACGCCATTTTGGTTCTGCCTGCCATCCAACATGGCGGCGTAGCAACAGTTGCTAGGAAGTCACGTGATGGTGCAAAACCTGCTCTATATAGTGATCCAGTGAGTGAGAGAACTTCCCCATTGCGATAACTCGTTTCTGCCCATGCGCACTTCCACGAGTTAAAAAGGGGAGAGAATTGTGGAGGGGAACTGAGGTTTTCTTCCCTGCCCAGTACATTTGATAGGAATGTATCCATATGTTATGTACGTATTTGTAACGTATTTTACATGTCAAGTTTTCTTAGGGTATTTCGAGGCCCTCACGACCTATAAAACCAAGGCCAAGTAACACCGTTATGCTTTGTGAAAGAGTGTATACATGCAGACGATTGTGTATAATCGTGTTATAGATTAGTAAGAAAAACGTTATTGTAATTTGCTGATATTATAGTTTTTTTATCAATTTTAATTGCGAACGTGAAACGTACATAAATTAATACAATATATCAATTATCTTTTCCAATAGAAAAACAATTGAAAAACAATTGTTTCATTAGTACTGCAAAAACGTCTTTTTTGTTGTGATTTCGCTTAAACAATGGCTTCTTTGCAACTGTTTATAGATACAATTCAGTCGATTACGCAAATCGTGTCCTAAAATTACGACTATGGCTATAGATTAATTATATGCAGTTAAATATGCAGTTATAGATGCAGTTATATTGTATTATATTATGATACTATTAAATAGTATTTACAGTTGAAAGGCAACCTTATTAATACAGGTTATGAAAGAGTAGTAAAACAGCTGCAGTAGTCTTTTTATATAAAAAAAATCACCCAAAAGAAGTGAGAAAGCAGTGTTTGGTAACAAGTCAGTCAAGCGTTGAGTCTGAAACCGCTGTGTTTGACATAAATCGATTTTCCACACTCACAGAGGCTTTACGAGTTCTTGTTAGATGCCTACGGTGGAAAACAAAGCAGTCAGGACCTATCACAACAAAGCTAGTTCTTATCAAAGTGCATCAAGTAAAAGCATTCCAAGCAGAAGTCGAACCATCTCCAAGAAGAGAAAGAGATTCCAAGAAAGTCGAGACTAAAATGTCTAGTCCCGTTCATAGATGAGGGTGGAGTTCTGAGAGTAAAGGAAAGACTCCGATATGCTCCCATTCCGTACACAGCCAAGTACTCAATTGTAATTGATGGAAACTCTCATTTGGAACAGCTGATAATACAAAGACAACATCAAGTTCTTCTACATTTTATTTAATTTAAATTTTTTTTATATTGAGTTTGCCACATAAATAAAAATAATAATGATTACAGAGAAAAAGAAATAGTGGAACTAGAATGGTGCGTGATAGGAGACAGTAACAGGACAAAGTCCCAATTGGCAACTGCCCCCTTACATGTATAACTAAGAACTATAAAAGTAGGAAAACAATAGACAATGACGTAGAGTGATTGCAATAAAACAGTGAAGTAAAAATTGGAAGATAGAGTAAAACAGTCAAATAGACACAAGGGAAAACAATAAAAATAGGGTCAACTAGTGTCTCAGTCCCCCAGCTATTTCACGGGTTTATTGCAATCGGTCTAACAATAGCAGTAGTAGTAATGAAGAAGTATAAATATAGTGGTATTAAATAGGAGTAAACGTTGTATTACGGCGGTCGGTACGATTGGAGTAAACTGTTGTAATGGCCCAATAGTATAGTCTTAAACAATGCAAATGAGGTGCGGTTCTTACAGTCCTGCGTAAGACTGTTGCATAGATTTACAGCTCTTGGAAAATAGGAATGTCTAAAGTAGTTTTGCTTGTGATTTAACTGGATATATAAGTTATTAGGGTCGAAATTACGAGTTGTGTAACTATTAGTGACAGGACTGAAGAAATTACTACAACCAATGAACATAGTGCCAGATTTAAACTTGTACAGAAGAAAAATGTCCCTAAGTTCCCTACGATAATCTAACGGTAATAAGTCAAGTGATGTAAGCCTGTCCACATAGGAGACATTCCGTGGTGGATAGTTCATGATGAATTTTATTGCACGCCTCTGGACGTTCTCGAGTAGGGCCCGGTGTTTGGCAGTGTATGGCGACCACAAGCAGGAGAAGTAATCAAGTCGAGGTCTTTACATCATTGACATCCCGACAAACACGCTTTATTAAACCAAGGATCTTGTTGGCCTTCGAAGTGATTTCTTCTATGTGTCTTGTCCAATGTAAGTCGCAAGAGACAGTGATGCCTAGATCCTTGGTGTATGGCACACACTCAAGCAGCTGCCCGCCCAAGTCGTAAGGTACGGTACAGCTAGGGATAATCTTCCTGGAGATGTGGAGGTACTTGCATTTGGAAGCATTGAAAGACATAGAGTTGTCTTGGCTCCATTTTCGGAGGCCATCCAGGTCTTGTTGTTGGTGCGAAACCGAGCCAGGAGAGTCAAGAGTTTTATAAAGCTTAGAGTCATCCGCGAATAACGCCAGCGCTGAACCACTTTGGACGTAGTCAGGTAAGTTATTGGCGAAGACCATAAACAGAAGCTGTCCAAGTTTGGATCGCTGGGGGACTCCAGATGATACAGGCAGCCAATCAGAGAAGACGCTTTCTAATGCTACACGTTGGTACCTGTCCGACAGGTAACTTCGATACCACTCAAAAAGACAGCCGGAAATTCCGTATCTTGAAAACTTGGCTAGCAACAGATGGTGCGGGACTTTGTCGAACGCCTTAGAAAGGTCGAGATATATGGCATCGACTATCTCCTTGCCACTGGCCAAGGAGTCTAGCATGTCGTGGTAAACCACAAGGAGTTGGGACTCTGTAGATCTCCCTGGACGGAAGCCATGCTGTAGATGGTATAAGGACTGCGACAAATGGGGAAGGAAGTGGTTGAATACACAGCGCTCCAACATCTTCGACAACGTGCAGAGTAGCGAGATCGGCCTGTCGTTTGCGGGGAGTGAAGGGTCATCGCTTTTGTGGACAGGTGTGATGTTGGCTTTCTTCCAACTTGCTGCTACAGAGCCCAATGATAGGGACATGTTAAACAAGCGACACAAGCTTGGTGTATTGCTGCGGCTGTGGCCTTGAGGAGTCTCCCTGGGATGTTATCGGGTCCGCAGGCTTTGTTAGGATCAAGGTTTGTTAGAACCTTTTCTACCTCAGATACGGACAGCTGGATGTCAGATAACCACTGACCAGAACAGGGTTTCTGGATGACTGTGGGCTCGTCGGGCGCTGGGGTGAAAACCGAGTAGATCCTCTGTCCGTCACAATGTTTTGACCATCCCGTAAGATATTCGGACTACATCGCAGTGTTGTTGAGGATTTAACTAGAGACCAAAATCGTTTAGGGTTGTCGAGAATAGTGTCGCTAAGTTTGTGAGCTGAGTCTTTCTTTTTCTGGAACATTAGTTTCTTTGTCATATCTTGGTCTAATCATTACATGTAATCAATGAGTTACGTCAAAACTACTGGATCCTCAAAGTTAAGCAGGTAGTGAGAAAACTCATTTGGAACTGCTGGTTCTGCAAGAAGGAGAGAGCCAAACCAACACCACCACTGATGGCAGACTTACCACCTGTTCGAGTCACTCCAGAACCTCCATTCACTTCAGTGATGTGTGACTTCTTTGGTCCAATTACAGTTAAAGATAAGATGGCTACAAGGGGTATAACTACAAAAGAAAAGAAGTGGGATGCATATTTAGCTCTCTGTCAACAAGAGCAGTTCATCTGGAGGTAGTTAACTCCCTGGCTACCGACACATTTATCAACTGCCTCATAAGATTTACCTGCAGGAGAGGGACCTGTCAAAACCTTTACTCTGACAGAGGATCAACTTTCATTGGTGCTGCAAGAGAGCTATACAACCAGTCTAACATGATCACCAAAGCCCTAGAACTAAGAGGTGTGCACTGGCACTTTGGTTCTCCTTATTCCCCACATAAAACAGGAGCAGCAGAGAGACCGGTGAGAAGTGTGAAGAGGGCTTACGCAGTGTTGCCAATGGTCGTGTCATGACGTCAGATGTCCTGCACACAGCCATAGTTGAAATAGAAGCCACACTTAACAGCCGACCCATTACAGCTTCAAATGTTGAAGATCCTAATGACCTCAGAGCACTTACACCAAATGATATACTTCTTCTCAAGCATGAAGTCAGTATTCCTGTTGCACCTGTTCAAGATAAAGAAGTTAATTCAAGGAAGATATACAGGCGAGCACTAGCTATTTCACAGATGTTTTGGTCCAGGTGGATAAAGGAGTACATTCCAACTCTAATTGGTGCTTTGAACAAAGAAATCTAAAGAAAGTCGATCTCGTCCTTTGTGCAGAAGACAACATTAGCAAACACCACTGGCCCCTCGGTAGAGTAACCAAGGTAATGCCAAGTGAAGATGGCAGGGTCAGAACCGTGGAGGTAAAGACAAAGAATGGAAACTACATCAGACCGGCAGCAAAGATATGCTACTTAGAAGAAGATGTGTCAGACAGATAATTCTTCGTACCTTCAGCAAAGGAACCAAAGAAGAGGAGGAGCGATGTACCGTCCATATTAATCATTCAATAAACCCAGAATAAAAGGAACAATCTCACTCGAACATTCTGATTATGCTAAACGAACTTTGTCTTAAATTTGACACTTTTAGCAACATTTACCTTTAATCTGTCCTTTTGTATGTTTCTCCTATTTATAATTCCATTTAACTTGTTTTTTTCCAAGTGTATTTTGGCTAAACACCCAACAACTTTCAGTGAAGCACAACTCCGTGCCGTGTCCGCCATTTTGGAGGTCTCGTTTTCATGTAAATTCAGCATAATTTAAGAGCCTCGCTTCCATGTGTTTCAGAAATTGGGCGACCCGTGGCGTTTCGTTTTCGCTTTCCGTTATTTTTCCACAACTTGGGTGAGAGCCGGACAAATACGGTAACTATTTTGTCAGTTTTTGTATTATTTTAGAGACTTTTCAACTCTCTAACTTTGTCAATCCTTCGTAAACAAGCAATTTTGTATTTCTTTTAGTTTAAAGTGGTCGAACGATGTGCTAGTAACTCAATAAAAGAGAGATATTTCATACGATTGCCGCTACTGAACTGACTACTGCTGGGCTCAGCCGATGGTCATACAACTTGACTTGACGAGGCACGCTGTTCAATATTAGTGCACCGTCACCTCTGATATAGTGAAGGAGTTACCGACGTCAAATAAAGGGCCAGGGGCGTAGGGAGGTAATGAAAATTGGGGGAGGGGGTGCAAAATGATTAATTATGGGACATTTTCATTCAGGGGGGGGGCAAAATAATGACATCTGGGACATTTTCATTGATGACTTCTGTTAATCTCTCTTCTGGGACTGGGCAGAGGGGGGGGGGGGAGGGGCAACTGCCCTCCCTCGCGCTGTTCAATGTTAGTGTACCGTCAGCCTCCAGCTGGGAGAACACTCTGATAGAGTGAAAGAGTTACCGACGTTAAATAAGGAGCTTTTCTTTACTTTACTTTATTTTACTTTACTTTAATTACCAGATGCCCATGGGCTCCTGTAATTACTCAACATGTTGCTGAAAAATGTTTTGTTGCTGAGATAATTAACGTTTCTTTCATATATTTATGATACTACACGTTTTTCTGTAGGTAGCAGTTGCTGCCATTTTGTAGCAATTGTGTGACATATTTGCAATTGTGCATGAAATGTGTGACTAAATGATTCAAATGAGTTAGTAGAAGGGATACTATATACAAAGTTATTACACTGCGGAAAGTTGTTACGGCTTGGTAAACGTATTTTCTTACGAGTCAGCTAATTTTTTTCGAGCGTGAAAGACGAGAACAATATAATTGACGGGGAAAAATCCCAGCTTTATTAAACAACTTTACGTGTAATAAATTGTTTATTATACGACAGCTAACACGAAAAATGTGTATGTTCGCTTACTTTAACAGCTCTGTTTGAAGAAATTGTTTTTGAGAGCAGAAATTATTATATCAGCCTTTTTGATGTCGTAGGCGAGTGCACGCCTTGAAAAAACTGTTTTCGCGAGCTAAATGCTGATTGGCTATTACTGAAATAGCCCCAATTTGATTGGCTCGCGCGTGTAAACAAACATTTGAAGTGTTGAATAAACCTGTGCAAATCCTGTTCGTGATCCGTAGAATACGCTATTTGCCCTCGAAAATGCCAAGCCGTGCAAGAAAGAGTTATACACAAAGTAGTAATCTAGTCTCCCCGATTAGCAAGGCACTTGTGCCAAGCTATAAGTTGGAGACTTTAAAGAATGCCAATCTGGATTAATGTTTTGCGAGCTTGAACAATAGAAAACCGATACGATCGCCATTTTCGTACGCACGCATAATTATCGAATCTGAAATCTGAATGGAACTCGCGTTTGGAATGTTCTAATTTGTCTGGACTCGGCTGTTCGAAGCAAAGGTAACGTTATCCCTAGAATAGCACTAAATGTGTATTTGAAATCTGTACAATTTATCCTCGGGTTAATTAATGATTTAACCCCGGGGTAGCGCTTACGTTTGCTTCAAACAACTGGCCTTGTAGTTTAGCTTGTACATCTCCAATGCCAGATAAAGGTGTCTCATTTAAAAAATAACTTTGCCCTAAAAATTCTGCCGGCTATAAGGCCATCGCAATAAAATGTTCCTTTACCATCGCCCTTTGGCTCGTGGGTCGGTCGGTCACTCGGTAAAAAAAAACGTTAGGGGGACTGAAACCAAGTCGGCTTGAAGACTCACAGAAACATTTTCATGTATTTCTCGACTAAATTTTCTTCTAGTACTTGTTGTGGATTGACAATTTGCACTAGAAAGGCAAGAAACTAAAACGTAGAGAGCTCGGAAAAGAGGAGTAGTTAAACAAATATTCGTCAATCTGTTTTTCTTATACTTTTTCAAAGAATTTGGTCGGTCTTCAACCTTTCCCCTTTTTTGCTTTTCCACAACAAAATGGGTGATGGTAAACGAAACATTTTATTGCCATATGGGGAATGAAAATTTAAGAGATGAGTTTGTCACGACATTAGGCCAAATAAAAATATATATGTGGTCAGAAACCCTTTATCACCAGGAGCGTTCAACCCGCATACTATAGACCTATGTCACAGCGTTTTCGCAAGTTAGAAGGGATACTATATATAAGATTATTACACCGCGGAAAGTTGTGTAATACGGACGGATTGGTATTTTCTAACGAGTCAGTTTATTTGTTTCGAGCGTGAAAGACGAGAAAAAAATATAATTGACGGAAAAAAAATCCCAGCTCTACTACACAACTTTACGTGTAATAAATTGTACATGTTTCTTATACGACAACAAGAGAGGATAACTATATTTTCGCTCACTTTAACAGCTCTGTTAAAAGAGATGACCTTTGAGAGCAGAAATTGTTATATCAGCCTTTTTGAAGGCACATGTCGGAGGCGAGCGCGCCCACTAAAAAAACTGTTTTCGCGCGCTAAATGCTGATTGGCTATTACTGAAACAGCCCCAATTTGATTGGCTCGCGCGTGTTTGATTTACCAAAGGCCAGGAAAATTGTTAAGCCGCGCTTTGGAACCTGGATGATGATTTCTGACAATTTAAACGATCGGACAGAATTATGGATAAGTTTGAGAATAACATTTTTAGAATCCTTTGTTGCATTATGGGAATTTGCGGTTAATGGTATTGTTATTTTTAAAGTAACATTATAATTAACAATTTTCCAATAATAATGTGACGTCACAAACATAATCGTTGACTTTCTCTAAGTTATCTGAGCGAAAAATGTCATGATTTACTTAGCACAATGAAAGTTTTGGAAAAGTTAAAAATACTCATCGTTTTAATCTTACTTACTGCCCTTGCGTCATGTGCTGAAGCAGGTAAGTACTCTAGTATGGATATTTATTGGTAGATTTACTGCAAATACAGCAGAATTTTAGGCGCGTGAAACTTGTCAAATATGCGCGCGCACGCATAATTATCGAATCTGAATGGAACGCGCGCGCGTTTGGAATGTTCTAATTTGTCCGGGCTCGGCTGTTCGAAGCAAAGGTAACGTTATCCCTAGGATAGCGCTAAATCTGTAATTGTATTATGTACAGTACTAGTTTAACCTCGGGTTAGCGACTTAACCCCGGGGTAGCACTTAACCTTGCTTCCAACAACTGTTCCTTGTAGTTTAGCTTGTGCATCTCTAATGCCAGTTAAACTGAGCTGTCTCATTGATAACTTTGCCCTAAACATTCTGCCGGCTAAAATATTTTTAGGAAAAAACGAATTTCAAATGGAGAATTAAAATTTCAGAGACGAGATTGTCACGACATATGCGAAATAAGAAATATATGTGGTTCCGAATTATAAAAATATTGGCGGGTCGGTAGGTGCTACTTTTCTTTTTATAACTTTTTGACCGACTAACCGTAAATGTTTCGTAGATTTCAAGAAAAGCCATAGAGATTAATTCTCTAATGTCAAGCTTGTAGTTGAAATATTGGTGGATGAGGTTGTAGGTCGTGGAACCGGAATATATTTTTATCAGTCCTTATTAAAATAAGAAGCACATCAGTCACATGATTTTAATCGCGAAATAAGGATATTTGTAGCCTTCATTTTGTATAATTATCATTTTCATACAAGCATTGTATGTGAGATCTTTCATTTTTGGACCAAAACATGATTTGGTAAAGGCGCGTTATATTGACATGAGGGGCGGCGCACAGGGGGTTTCTCGTGACGCGTGATCGGCGTGACGCGTAATTAACAACGGATTTCGCGTGACGCGTGAAGAAGCACAATAAACATCCGATATACATGATATTTACTTCCTATTTCACATCATTTTTTCCCGGAGACCTCCAAATACTCGGAAACTGACAAAAGCATTTCTCGATTTATAAAAAAAAATTTTTTGTCACTATTTTGTATTTTGAAACTCCCTGAGACTTATCTACGATCCTATCGATGAAACGTTGCTTATTTTCGTGATTCGGAAAAAATATTTTTTTAAATTCGTGATTCGTTATTTTTATTCTTCGTGAACCGTACTGAGGCCTCTCCGGCCCCACGTACGCACCTCAACGAACGTAACTCACAGACGCTCTTTCCCGATACAATTATAAAACTATATAACCTTTGGTTTTTTTTCGTAATTGATAAATATAGATTTCCTATTTTTTTCGAATTCCAGCGTCTCAAAGCAATATAAGTGTGCGTAGCAACCTAAAAACAAGCACATCCAACAACCATACACGTATCCAAAATATGTTTAGCTTGTAATGCAGGATTGAAACAAGAAATTCGTGATTTTAGCAAATCGAACGAAATAATTTTAATTTGAAAACTGATTTGGAAACCTGAGATTTTATTAGCTATCAAGAACTGTTTAGATTTGGCCAAAGTTCCCTCTATTTTAAGTTTGTTATCTGCTCAAGCATGTTAGGGAAGAGGTCAAAACAATGAATTTCAAATGGATCGCAATTTTGTCACAGGAGGTGGTGGGTGGCGGGTAATACCCCACCCTTTTTTCGAGGGTGATTTTCTCGCGTTGTAAAGTAGGGATACCTGATTTCAATGCAGACACACGTTCTTCTCTGCCTGTAGAAACTAGAAATGTAGTTACTTCTTCAATAAGTAATTTATTGAATAAGATATTTGTGGTCAAAAACTAGATTTTGCCCAAATAGCTGGTGGGTTCCGGGTACAAACCCCCTTCCCTCAAAATTAGGTCCAATAAAAGGACTATTGTTTTGACCTCTCCCTTAATAACTATAAAGAAGCAAAGACCGATACAACGTAGAATTTTGAAATTAGTGGTACAATATTTCGGCTGATCACACCAGCTTTCTTCAGGTACGATGAAGAAAATTTACATTGGCGTGTATTTTTGAACGTGATACTGAGCTGTCATAAAACAGATTACAATATGATAGACCGTGAAAAAATGTTAAGAAGGTGAAAACAGATATCTAGTATGACTCTTCCCGGATGTTAAGGCCATAAGGTTTGAGTGTTCTCGCCTGTGCGATTAAAAACGCTTCTCTGGCCTTACGTATAGAGTCTCTCTTAGAAAATATTTTTTCGATAGGAATAAGTTGCATGTCGTTGGCAGTGTGATTAGGAGAATTAAGAAAATGTTCGGCAACTGTTGTGGGTTTAGATTTGTTGTTAAAGTTATCTATCGTCGGGCGGTGTTCGTTAAATCTGTTTTTTAAGCGTCATTTAGTCTCACCTATAGATGGGTTGCACATGACGTCACGGCGGCCATGTTGGTGTACCTTTAACAATAGATTCTTCGTTAGCTTCTTTTGTTAGGTACACCAACATGACCGCCATGCCCTTTGTTATTTGAATCTCTGGGGATTGAGTGTGAATCATCTATATATTGTAGATTGCAGCGGTTACATTGAATTATGTAAATTAGATTTTTGGTGTTACAGGTCAGGTTAAATTTGATAGAGCGCGTTTCACTAGCCTGCGGTGCGGCTCTGGAGTATCAGGGGGATTGGGGCGAGAAAAAAGAGAGGGGGGAGGGAGTGGGGAGGAGAGGAAGAGAGAGCCTGCCGGCAAGCCATGGCTATTTTGGTATCCCAGGTATGTTACAGAATTGGGATAAATCCAGGGATAAATAATCATGTTATTAATGACTACCGGTAATATAAAAATTAAAAAAAGAACAAAAATACAGGTATATGTAATGTGCAGAGGGACAGCCTAAACAGGAATGAGCTTCCCTAAAGAAGGCTAAGAGTAAATTAATGTTACAGTGCAACTACTGAAACCATAATAAGGCTTAACAAATTTTATAAGCATATTACATAATCAGTACAAATATATTTCCTTGTTTACATAATAAGTAAAAGTCTGAATTATTACCATTCACTCTTCATCGACCACGAGAACCAGTAATTTTGTTCTAGTGTGCTGCATCTATTTTAGGATGTACATGTATAACCCGGGATATAATACATAATTTGATTTTGATGAGTGATGTCTTCTCGAGGTCTTGTGAAGAAGCTGCATCGACAATATTGCTAGCCAATCCGTCCGAAACTCGTTGCATTTACTCCAGTGCGACGAAGTTTATGTTAATTTACAATTGGTCGTGAATATACTGTTTTTCCACTACGCTGTCATTTATCAATCGATAATCAAACACTGATATGATGACTATAAGTATAACTGACTATAAATGAACTTTGATTTTTGGAAGAGACTCTTTCCTGTTCACAAATTAACTGTCTCTTGTCGCCTCCTTTTGTTTCGGTTTTGCTTTTCAACTGCGGAA
>JAOWCC010001589.1:37830824-38006173 GCA_030867875.1 Actinernus sp. WN-2022 | reverse complement strand
TGCAGTAGGTGACCTTTTTATTCCAGCAGATGAACCTGAAGTGCCTCCAGTAGGTGACCTTTTTAATCCAGTAGAAGAACCTGACGTTGCTGCAGTAGGTGACCTTCTTAATCCAGCAGATGAACCTGAAGTGCCTGCAGTAGGTGACCTTTCTAATCCAGCAGATGAACCTGAAGTGCCTGCAGTAGGTGACCTTTCTAATCCAGCAGATGAACCTGAAGTGCCTGCAGTAGGTGACCTTTCTAATTCAGCAGATGAACCTGAAGTGCCTGCAGTAGGTGACCTTCTTAATCCAGCAGATGAACCTGAAGTGCCTGCAGTAGGTGACCTTTCTAATCCAGCAGATGAACCTGAAGTGCCTGCAGTAGGTGACCTTTCTAATCCAGCAGATGAACCTGAAGTGCCTGCAGTAGGTGGCCTTAGTAATCCAGCAGATGAACCTGAAGTGCCTGCAGTAGGTGACCTTCTTAATCCAGCAGATGAACCTGAAGTGCCTGCAGTAGGTGGCCTTAGTAATCCAGCAGATGAACCTGAAGTGCCTGCAATAGGTGACCTTCTTAATCCAGCAGATGAACCTGAAGTACCTGCTTGTACTTTGATGCCGTTGCGAGATGAGGTCTCTAGCCAGTTTCTTAAACTCTTAAGCTCTCGCACAATACGTGCTGCATCTGGTCGATCACGACTTCCGTCCTTCAGACATCTAAGGACCACCGACCTCATCTTGTTGTGTCCCATTTCTTCGATATCATTCTTTCTGCGAACTGACTCACTGATTTTACTACCATCTGGAAAAGTAATATTTGTATTTGTTATTTGTTAAGTGTTCATGATACGGAGAGAATATGTGTAGCCAATGCTGGTTTGGCATTGCACAAAAAGATCAAGGGACTTGAAAGATCAAGGGACTTTTCCGTCACCGTATTACCACATGTATAACTTAGAGAGCATCTGGGTACACCCCAACTGACACAGCAATAAAGAGCCAGGAAGGAAGACTGTATATGGGCATGTGGTAATCATATTTCCTGGTAACCTGCGATCAGGCTTTCCTGATCGAGGGCCTGATCGCACGTTAATAGGCACCTTAAGTAATCACGACGAAAACGTCTAAATTTCAACCCGGCGTTGTCTGAAAAAACACAACGTGACGCCCCAAATGTCACGTTTTAAAGAGACCACTAACGTAAGAAAAATAAACAAACCATCTTTCATTCGGCGTGAACGGAACTCTGTGCTCATCGTGTTTTTCTTGTTGGAAAATCTGGAAAATCTGGTTGTGAGAAACAATTAAAGGTGAACAAAGGAAAAAGTAAACACCAAATTTCGGCAGAAAACACTTCTCTACGTCCCGTCGTCGCCGCCATCGCCGTCCTCACGGCTGTTTCGAGCGCGACATTAGGTTCCAGGACATCGCGCGGTCAAGTAGTGTTACTATGCAAGTTTTTGCAGGGTAAGTCCTTGACAACCAAAATGGCGGTGAACTTAGCGTTTGCACCTGCTTCATAAAAATTGCAAAAAAATTACTTCCTTTTCGTCGAACTATTGAAAGTAATCAGCACAATAGCGAAACGAATAATTTTTCTTTGGTTTGTCAATTTTTTTATTCAAGTTGGTGCCAAACACGAACAACATAACCATTTGAACAAGGAAGTCAACTTTCTTTCCGTACCAACAATGCTCGTACTTATCCATTGAATATGTGGTATTTTGCAGATGATCGGAGGTTTTCCCATCAATGGGTATGGTATTTCTATGAACTTTAATTCATGTACTTTATATATTTCTTGTCAAATTTTTAGTAACTATTTTTTTGCGTGCGACTTCTGGGCCGTATTTACAAAGGCTTTTCGGTTATTTCTTTGCAGTATCAGATGGCAGCACTGGACCTCCATCTTCCGTCACAATAAAGGAGTGCTGCAGTTTAATACTATCTGATGTATAAGGGGCAGAAAAAGAACAAACACTTTCACGATTGTTTAGATCCTATGCCAAGTGTAATCTTTCCCGATTTTTCTTGCTTAAAGTCTGAAAAACCATGCCTGCTGGCATTGAGCTTATAATTATGACAAGCCACCTGTCTATATCTGCAGAAAAAAGTATTATATATGTAGAAATACCCATTCCCTTTATACTAAATGAACTGTGCAGTACTCTGAGGAAAGAGGCATGATACAGTTCAATTCAATTCAATTTTATTCACACTTTCGGGATTACAATGTACATGAAGAGTTAAGTAAGGTTACTAGAAGAAAGTAAATAAAGAGCGTATTTCGACAAGTAGAAGTGTCCAGAGGCCAAAGTAGCAGAGCTTTCGAGCTGGCTTCTGCCAGTCATTATACCGTAAGTGGCATACCGTTGTATGGTAATGCCACGTTAACTTGTTCATCGATCAGTAAGCATATGCCTGAGCACTTTTCTTCCTACTTCAATCTATGGTACAGAAAAATATGTCACTTTTACCCACAACTCTTTACATGTGAAAAACTTTAAAACAAGAAACTACAATATTTATTACACTGTTAGCAAAGCAATGTTATTTAAAGAATATAAGATTTCTACTTGATATTTTGGAGTTTGTTACATGTAGTTTCACAGGAAATTGTGGTAAAATGTACAGCCCCCATCCTTCCATATAGAGGATTAAGAGTATCACACAGTTTATATAATGTATTTCCAGTCTCTAGGAAGGCCTTTATTAGGGACCAATAGAACACTTCACAACACTTACAGTACGACTACTGAAAGCGGGGCCACTTAGACAATGGGAACCAATCACATTGCAGAACGAAAACAAAGCATTTCAAACTCAAGCAGGAAATTGATTGGCGGAAGTCACCGAAGTTGTAATGCTTTGTTTTCGTTCTACAATGTGATTGGTTCTCGTTGTCTAAGTGGCCCTGCTTTCAGTAATTGCACTGTAAGGTTATTTTTTATTCTGAGTCATTAAAAATGCACATCCTGAGGATCACAATCCTTTGGGTAAATGCATGCACCCAACACCAGGTCTCAGTTCTCTTGGGGAGCAAGGGTACAAAGTTTATACAATGGATTATGGTTCCATCTGTCAATTAAGCAAAGAATATTTTAAAAATCAAACAAACTTGTATTAATAGTATATACAGTGTTAATAGAGGTTCCTTTGCTTCTCTTTCTTTTGTAATTATAGTTTCACAAACTGGCAGGGAAAAGAAACCTCTGCCCCCAGTTGCAACATAATTTTGAACTAACCACCGTACCTGCCAACATCAATCATTAGTTTGCATACTAATTACCATGGGATCACATTCTTCTCATTGGTCAACCCGTCCAAGCATGGCAAAAGTGTTTTTGTATCGCTTAGTAATGCAATGCATGCACAAAATAATGATGTTGCCACTGGTGGTAGATTTCTTTCCCCTGCCAGTTTGCAAAGCGATTACAAAAGAATGAGAAGAAAAGGAACCTCTGCTGGCAGGGAAACAATATTCTGGCTAGGACATTTGCTCAATTATGTGTCAAATGACCCATATCTCATTTTCTCTTGGGTAAATTTGGTAAAATGCAATTTTTAAGGAACCCTTTGCACATTAGGGCCCTGTTTGTGATAAAGGTATGCAGCCCATGGTTCCAAATATTTTGTGATAATGGGGTCACTTCTGAATCCGTTCTGCCAGTGATACAAGGTGCAGCCCTAGCAAGAACCCTATCATGCATAATTTGTAGGCCTTCAACCTTATGTTATCATTGAGAAGATTAAATGGCTTACTTGCCGTGCAGAACTAATAAACACAAAAGGGATAAATCCAAATGTTTCACAGTATACGAAGTAAAACAAACACATCAAGTAAAACAATCTAGTACTTGTATTTCCAGGGCCATGCAAGAATATGTGCACCAAGTAACTTAAACTTACTTAATGGACTATTATCATAGTTCGGCCATCTTGGATAAAACAATGGTTTTGGCCCCAGTAGCCTTGCACTGGTGGATTTCAGAACAAGTTTACCGGACAAAAACAAAGGTTTTTAATCACCTGGGACTCAACATGGCCACCACATGATAAAAGCCCATGCATGACTAGTGTAAGAACGGTTATAAAGTTTCATTTCCATAATGAAATACCATGTACATACATGTATATAAGGACAAATAATAAAATATATGTGGATCTGGTTACCGGTCCGAGCTTACATGTAGATTCCCCTGCTGACCCTATAAGTTTTTCGACCAAAATGTTAATTACCAGTATGCAAGCTTGACTTAGAGAATTACGATGATTTTTTTCTTGAAATCTGCCAAAAAGTAAATCCAGTCAGTTCTAAATTGTGTAGGGGCTGATCAAAGCCAGAATCTGGCTAACCCACAGATCAAATTGAAATTAAGCATGTTGGTTTTTGTGGAAGGAGGAAAACCAGAGAACCCAGAGAAAAACTCTCAGAGCAAGGGCGAGATTCCAACAAACTCAACACAATTATTATGGCGCTGCATCAGGGGATCGAACCTGGGCCACAGAGGTGAAAGGCGAAGCATTTAACCACTGCTCCACCCTGGCTACCTATCGACAATAACAGGAACCACATCTTTTTTATTTAGCCCAATGCAAGTTTATAATTTTATGTTTAGCTCAATTTATCTCAAATGCTTCACTAAATTCCCTTTCCACCTCATTTCCTCAACACTTCTCTTCATAATAATTTACCTTAAAAAGTCTTAGCTCAAATGCTTCTCTAAATTCCCAGAGCAACTACAGAATTGCAGGGCCATTTTTGAAGCTCCATATATGTTTGTCGGTGGCTCGGATGATCTCACAACAAATGTTTTATGGCTCGGTGGCTTGGCAGTAACTGTCTCTTTAAAGAACGAAGCATCCAATGTATCTTGGGGTCTATATTTTAGTGGCTCGGCAGTCGCCATGACTCTTTAAAGAATGAAGCATCTCCATATGAATATTCAATGTATCTTGGGGTCTATATTTTAGTGGCTCGGTGGCCATGGCTCGGCAGTCACCATCTCTTTAAAGAATGAAGCATCTCCATATGAATATTCAATGTATCTTGGGGTCTATATTTTAGTGGCTCGGTGGCCATGGCTCGGCAGTCACCATCTCTTTAAAGGATGAAGCATCTCCATATGAATATTCAATGTATCTTGGGGTAGCAGTCACTGACGAGCCACCGAGCCAGTGGCTCTTTAGGACATATTGAGAAATGGCCCTGTATTCTGTAGTTTAGCCTAAGCAATATCTTGCTAAGAGTTGGAAACACATTAAAAATATTACCAAAAAACTTCATTTATGGGAAAATCAATTTCGTTTTTTCGACTGACAAAGCCCCCTTTTACTACATTATCTCAATCAAGGTCTTTATTATAAAGCATTTTTAAAGGGGCATTTTTAGAAGTTTTACAACCCCAGCAAAAGGTTTTAAGTTTACTATTTTGACTCACTTCGATAATAATTTCTAATGAAAGTAATCATAATTATGTTAATTAGTCATACATGTATATGCATGGTACTTTCCAAACATCGGTTAGGTTGATCAGATGAATTCCTGTTTTAAGACAGGCCAGTTTCTTAATTCTTTCACGACTCTCGTCCACAACTACATGCACTTTCTTACCAGATCATGATTTCTACAAAAAAATAGTTACTTAAAAAATAAGAGAACTTTTGCAGACACTAGACAATGGAGCACGTAGTTTCAACTCACCTAACCCTCGGAAAACCTCCGATCTTGGCTCCAGTATTGAAGGTTTGCAGCACACCATCCAGACCGCCATCTTTGATGTCCACAACAAATTCTCAATGGGCCATCCCATTTTATATGCACACCCCCCCTGTTAAGGAACTTGAGGAACTTGGGGTAAAACTGACAAACATCCAGATGGGGATGAGTAAAATATCCAATGGGGTATAGGAAGGTGAATAGATATCCACACCAGGGATATCCAGGATGGTAGCCAGGATCTAATAGCCAGCAGGCGCCCCTATTGAGGAACTTGGATATCCAGAGGGGGTGAGAGGGGTATCCAAGGGGGTAAAAAAGCAATTCCCTCAATAGGGCAAGACATAATGCAAAGGGGGGGGGGGGGGGGGGGGGGATCCTAGAGGGCTGGAAAGGCTATCCAAGAGGGTCTGGAGAAACAAAAAAAACATCCAGAGGGGGTATGCCCCAAATTATATCCAAAGGGGTATAGAAGTGACTTCCTCAATAGGGGGGGTGTGCATATAAAATGGAATGGCCCAATCTTACCGTATAAAATCGCACGTACTTCGTTAAAACTCCGAATATAAACATATTCAAAACAACTTCTGGACCTTTCTTAAGCTTACAGTGAATCTCTAGAATGGCAAACAATCAAAAACGACGAAAATGTTAGAAATCTATCAACACTACGAAATCGATTTTGTTTCATTTTCCGAAGCCTCGTTCTGATAACGATTGACCGTCCGCTTTAGCGCAAATGAGGGACTGCAATCTAATGTCGCGAAATCGACCATTTGAAACAGCCGTGTCCAGTATGGAAAGCCATTTGGTGCCAAATTCAAGGTGTTCAACTTCTACCACATTCAACAAATTTTGTTCAAGCTCAAGTATTATTTCCACTCAGATTCAGTAACACTGTTTTCAAGGCCAAGGATAACACAGCATCACATTCAACATCCAAAACTCATTCAAGGTCAAGCTAGTATGTTCGGCTCACATTCAATAAATTATTTTCACGCTCACAGAAAAATACGTTCAAGGTCAAACAAAAAAAATGTCGCACATGTTCTAGGCAGGAAAACACGATCAACAAACTCAAACATACTGTCAACAAACCGCAAGACGTTGTCAACAAAAATACGCTTGTTCCCAGGCTTTCTCCTCATTGCCTCAATCTGGTGTGCACCGAAATCAATATGGCGCCCGAATCGAACCATGGTGGTGATTCACAACAAACTTTTGGAAGATCTGGATGGGAGAACGTTTTTGAGTCAATCATTGAAGTATTAAACGATTATGAAAGGTATTTTCATACATCTGTTCTATCTGCTCGAGAGAATGTTGTTATCAGACTGGAATCTGTTGTTGCTCTCCTTCTTATCCTCTGCAAGAAATCTCCAATGCTCTGAATTTCTAGAAGAACTGTTTCGAAATATCCAACTATTGCTCTTGGACTGGAAGCGGACTACGCAGTCCTCTTCTCAGTGTACACAAGTGGCTATTTATTCCAATAGATCTCCTTGTGTTTTTAACTGCTACATCTGGCAGGCCCGGCGAAGTTTGACATTAGTGACACCTTAGTGCAGTTGAGGTCATTTGGATTCACGTGGACCCATATTTCCGAGATGATGTTAGTTTCAAGGTGGACAATTAGATGAAATAAAATTTGTTTCTCTGATAAGAGGGAACTTCTTTTGGAAAACTGTTTTCAACTCTGATCTTATGGCCGATTCATCCGCGCCATTTTCCAATTTAGCAGAACCATGTCATATTTGAGTACATATTCGTGATCCTCGCTGATTTCTTCATCCTCAAGGAAGTTATGTAGTAAGTCTTTGGAATGATCTGCTTGCTGGTTTTCACAGATTTATTGGGCAAGGGAACCTTTCTTTTTCCATGCGCAAAGTATTTTCACCCAATATGTTACACTGGTATCTGAAATACATACTTACAATACCAGGTTTGCAAAAAATAAAAATCTGTATCGACCCAATGTAAGAACTAACTATGGCTTATCTATACATTTAAATTTTCTTTATCTAAAATTTGGCAAACTATTCCTACTGAACTCAAAACTGAGTTTAAATCTCTTTCAGTTCAAAACAAAATTCAAACTGTACCTTATCCAGACCCAACTATAATGTCGTATTCTAATAATTTATTACAGTAATTGTTTCAACATGTTGCATATTTTACATTATATACTACATATAATTCTGACCTAGACTATATTACATGTAAACCCGACCTAATCTTAGCCTTATTTATTTTCCTTGTGGCAGTGGTTAACTCGAAAGCTTAAGCTCCTTTAATCACTGCACACCTTCATCTACATTATTATGCTTAAAATAACTAGTTACAAGGGCACCCAACGAAGTTTTCGGTTAAAAAGCTGTTCGGGAGAGTAAGTTAGCCTAAAACTTTCGGATTTGAAAAAATTGTCCCTAGAAAATTGTTTTCCGAAATACTTCCTAGAAAATTTGTTTTCGATCCCTAGAAAATTATATAGAAGAAAGGAGAGACTAAAAGGTTTCCCCTAAAATATTCGTACGTCCCAATTCGTCTGTTCAACAGAGTCAGAACAACACATTATTTTTCATTCCCTAAGAATTGCCTTAGGGAAAAAAGAATCCCTAAAAAATCGTACCTCCACAAAACTTTGCAACACGAAGTTACTTGGGCTAGAAAATTCTTGTTTCTGTTCTAGACTACTAACAAATTCGTAGGCCGGGAATATTTTGCCATAGTATTTTCGGTTGACGCGATTTCCACCTAGAAAATCCGAACAGCTAATAGCTTTCTAGAATACATGAAAAGACATAGTACTTAGGCGCCTTAAAATGGCTAGATAAGCTGCAGACAACTGGTTTCAAACGAATTTAAAAAAGTACTCGTTGGGTGCCCTTGTAGTTATGTCATTATTTAATGATACCTGCATGAATCGACTGTAATATAATTAAATGAATAGTGTAAAATAAAGAAAACTGAAACTGATGCGATAGATGGCGAGGCAGAGCTAGAGCTGCATGGTTGAAGAAGACTTGATGTGTTTGGCACTGACTAAATAAGTAAATTCCTGGAGTTGTCGCGATGCAAACGAAGCCAACGAACGGATTAAATATCTTGTTCGGCCAACCAATGCCTGTGAAGAGTTTCGAGCAGCTCCAGAGTTCAACTCTTCGCGGATGCATCTTCGAATTCGGTCATCCGGCTAAAGAAGCTTCTTTGATGACACTCGATCCACCTTTATAAAACCGCGTGCTCAACACCAGATCCAGGCAATGAGGAGAAAGCCTGGGAACGAGCGTGTTTTTGTTGACAACGTCTCGCGGTTTATTGACAGTATGTTTGAGTTTGTTGATCGTGTTTTCCTGCCTAGAACATGTGCGACATTTTTTTTGTTTGACCTTGAACGTATTTTTCTGTGAGCGTGAAAATAATTTATTGAATGTGAGCCGAACATACTAGCTTGACTTTGAATGAGTTTTGGATGTTTAATGTGATGCTGTGATATCCTTGACCTTGAAAACAGTGTTGCTGAATCTGAGTGGAAATAATACTTGAGCTTGAACAAAATTTGTTGAATGTGGTACACTGAAGTTGAACACCTTGAATTTTGCACCAAATGGCTTGCCATAGTCCTGTTTGCTTATGTTCTCACAAAACTCCATCCGACATTTCTTAAATGCTAACGTGAATAATACAAAAACAAGCCAAAACGTTTTTGGGAAACAAAATGATCCGGATCACTGATGTTCTCGTGCTTATTGTACACGTGATTTTTTTTTTGCATATTGCGATTTGTTGGTTAAAAAAAATAGTTAGCGCGGCTTTCCCTGAGACCTCGTGTCCTTTAATTTGTCAGTACTAGTGTGGGGTCGGAATAATAATTTGTCGGGTCAATAATTCCCATACACCTCCTAGCATGCTCCTATAGTGGTAATCAATTATGCTCCTTAGCTACATGAACGGCCGCGCCAACGCCAACGATTTAGGACACTGCTATGAGAACGTTTAGCGGAGTTTGTTTGGGCTTTGCTTCGCGTGTAGCTCTGATGTTACCGTTTTATATGCATACAAAGGTAAGATAATTATCGTACTGTGTGCTGCATAAGTTTGAGCTCGATTCGACGCGAACTTCTTGGTAAAATTTGTCATTTTGTGGAGGTTGTTCAGTGATTGCTGGAATCGATTTTCGAATGAACTCTCCACCCTTTCCATTAATTATAAAGGGGATAATATTTTTTAGAACCAGACACAGTTTAAAGACGATATTTAAACTTTATTTTTACAATTTCGTATGTTACACTGATAACACAGAAACTATGCTTGGGCTTCCTGTGACAATTCCCGTTTGGAATAGATTACCTGTACACGTGGTAAATACTCATCATTAGCACTATTTTCCAGTGCTATCTGCCCTGCGATTAAGTCAACGAGGCATTCTCCGCACCAAGGAAGCCTCGCGCACGATGTTGGTGATCACCTTTTCACATTTTACAGTCTAACGCTAGATTTAGTGTCATAATTTCACCATGCTTTAATGTTGAAGCTTGATTGTTCACAGGAAGATGATGTAGTTCGTGTGCACCAAGAGGAGTGAAAATCGTTTTCTGAAGTTTCAAAACGATTTTTAAAATCACTTTTTTTCTATAGCATATATACCATACCATACCACTAGCTGTTTTTGACCTATTTTTCATCCCGATAGAAAAACTTAGAAGTCACTCACCTTCGAAACGAGCCCCAACATCCGGCAAAAGGTTATACATTTGTGATGCACATTAACTATAGTTTCATTTGCACTTCGTGTTTTTTGTGGTTTGTTGATGGTTTTACATACACAATCCATTTTATAGCGTTAGACTGCCATTTTAAATGCACAAAATTGTCAGATTCGCGTATCGTGCCCTCGGGGCTCGATGTTCGGATCGAGCATCGAGGCACGATTATCGAGCCTTCAAAGTTCTAGATCGAGCATTTTACGTTAGGCTCGATGAGGGCACCATTAGGGCTCTATAAAGGCACGATAATATTCAGGCAAAGGCTCGTTGAAGGCACGATCCAAAGCTCGATGAAGGCACGATGCCAGGCTCATAACATTTTGCATAATCATGTCACTACATACCCTGGGTTCCAGAGGTTAAATGTTTTGCCTTTTGTTGGTAAAATGTGCGCTCGCCGAATTTACCGACAAAAGGCAAAACATTTAACCTCTGGAATCCAGGGTAGTCACTACACTGAGTTCATTGCACATACCAACTCGGCTCAACTTAATTTAAGCTATGATTTTCAGGCGAGACTACAAGAATGGCTTTTCTAAAGTGAGAGAAATACCAAAAAACACCCAAAATGCATAATAGAACTCAAGTTGAAGCAGTCAGGTTTTAAACTGCGAGTCATACTATTGAAAACTGTAAGCTTTTAGTATATAGTTTCGAAGAAAGAAATGTTGCTCAGATTGACCATACGTACATGTACATCTATCAGCCAAGGAATTAGTTCCTATTTTCATTTCTTTCTTATGTACAAATATATAGTTTCTTCATTTTGGATGCACCATTTGACAAGTATACTTGAGAAATTTGTGATGAAGTAAAATATGGCAAAGATTCGAGTGGTGCAATGTATTGTTTTTAAGAGAGTTCACTCTGTGTAACCGAAATCAGTTTCTAGAATAATCGTTTTTTTTTCAACTGATCCACTTAATCTTTACAATCCTATATCAGGACATTGAAATGGTATAATAAATTAGCTCTTTATTATATGGCAGCCGTCCGTGGCCAGGCAAGACTCCAAGAGAACTCTGAATGCTGCAATCTGAATGGTTGCTCAGCGGGCAAAAATTTTCATCTTGACCGCTCAAGATTTTCCTAATTCCTTCACAACCATTCGTAAACAAATGGCGATAGAACCCATACATTTTGAAAGAAAAAACGAAACTAAACAACTTGTCACATGAAGGCAAATACTAATTTAAAGTATATTTCTAATTTCCGGTTTTCGGCTAAAATTCAACTTTATAGAGCAAACTAAAGAAGCTTTCCGACTCTCGCAAGTTCGATGAAAATGACTGCAGCAAAACCGAATGAATTGAACGTTAGAAGCTGGATTAGTGGATAAATAACTTTTTACATGTAGCTGTCAAATTAAATACACAAAAGCTGAAATTGCTGTACATGCAGACTTCCAAAAACACAACTGATGAAAAGTTCAGCTACCTCAACGCTTCTAAAATCGCAGTACAAACAAATTATTCCGGCAACACGCGTAAACTAACTTATAATTAGCACACAGTTTCATCAAAGAAATCAGATTGTTTTATTACATATGGGTTGAGAAATTAAGCATTCACATTTGGTACTGACTGGCATATAACACGAGAGTGTTTACTAGTTAGTACTTACAAGTTTGTTCGTATTCTTCTACAGCTCATTTTGTCAAGTTTTTCAGCTTATCGTATCGCCACTCGACTCTAGTGATTTCAACGTGCCTGTTTTCAACTTTCAAATCTTCCACAAATATGCACATGTTTGTCTCCAGATAATGCCATTCGGGTTCTTGGTAAAGTTGTCATTGAAACTCAGTGCATCTGAAGTGAAGTACAGGTCAGTTTTCATCCATAAAAAGTATTTTTGATGTCGAAAAAAAAACTGTTGTGAACACCACGAGTTCAACTTCAAGTAAAACTCGTCGGGTCTCGGTCTAATTTTAGCTTAATTTCTATTCGCTGTTCAGTTTACCGCGAAGTGGGTTCCTGGCCGGCGCCTCAAAAAGTGTGTTTTTAGCACTATTTTCGCCATATAATAAAAACCTTATTAACCAAGCTTTTCCAAATTCGATAAAACCCATACATTTTGAAAGAAACTAAACAACTTGCAGCAAAAACGAATGAATTGATGCCAGGCTCGATGTAGGCACGATCCAAAGCTCGATGCAGGCACGATGCCAGGCTCGATGCCAGGCTCGATGCCAGGCTCGATGAAGGCACGATCCAAAATCATTCAAGGCTCGATCTAGGCTCCATGAAGGCACGATAGATGCACGATGAAAGGAATGCAGGCTCGATATTCGAGCATCGTGCATCAGCCATCGTGCATCGAGCGTTCCAGGAAGGCTCGATGCACGCTGTATAACGCACGATGGACGTTGTGATGTTTTTGTTACGCGAGTGATCACTAACACCGTGCGCGAGGCCGGGCCCGCTTATAACTGATATTTATTCATTTATTACACCTTTCATATTTCATGGCTATTTATTATTATCTACTTTTATTGCCTGCACTTTCACTATTTATTGACTTTGTATTTCACTCCTGTATTTTGCAATGATTTTCTTCTCATTTTTTATGCACCTGGTATTAGTGCACGCTATTAAAGGACGTAAAAATGCATCTGGCATCTGGTATTAGTCTACGCTATTAAAGGACGTAAAAATATAAGATCTACACAGAGCTGCGCAGAGCCTCTTCAGTGACTTCAAAACAGTTCGTGGAAAACCTTACTCATAGACACTTCTGCACCGCGGCAGTTCGATAGACTGATCTTTGAAAATGGATCAAATAATAAAACTCCAGATTATTATTCTGTTTGGTAAACATTTCACTTTTTAAAGCAAAGTTATAAGAAGTTGTGTGGTACATTAGAAACTACGTGCAGTGTAAGTAATAGATACAGAATGAGTGTCCGTGCTTTATCAGATGTGGAAGCGAGAAGTTGTAAATCCGATAAACTGACGGATACTAATTCTGTATATGGCTTATCAAACGTCTAGGTGCCAGAGTCGTGTTTTTCAATTATTTTGGCGATTCGACCTATTTCTGGAGTTCATGCAAATCAGGACGAAATCTGTATCAGATTTACAGATCACTTATCGCACATTGATTTCCTTTGTTTTTCCTTCATGAATTGTTAATGTTTATACTGGTTAGCGGAGTTAATTGATATTCAAATCAGTTCGCGGAAAAATGCACACTTCTGCATCGTGGCAGTTCGAGAGACTGTGAGGTTGATTTCTCACTTTGAAAATGGATTCAAATTAATAAAACTCCAGATTATTATTCTGTTTGGTAAACATTTCACTTGTTCTACAGTGAAGTTGAGAAGTTATGTGGGTGCTTTAGGAACTTCATGCAGTGCAATAAATAAACTACACTTCCCGTAATGTTTAATACAGTAAAAAATACACTTCTGCACCGCGGCAGTTCGAGAGGCTGATCTTTGGAAATGGTTCAAATTAATAAAACTCCAGATTATTATTCTGTTTGGTAAAGATGTCACTTCTTACTGTAACGTAAAGTTGAGAAGTTGTGGGATGCATTAGGGACTTCATGCAGCTGTGCAATAAATAAACTACACTTCCCGGAATGTTTAATACAGTCAAAAATACACTTCTGCACCGCGGCAGTTCGAGAGGCTGATCTTTGGAAATGGTTCAAATTAATAAAACTCCAGATAATTATTCTATTTGGTAAAGATTTCACTTTTTACTGTAAAGTTGAGAAGTTGTGGGATGCATTAGGGACTTCATGCAGTACTACACTTCCGGAATGTTTTATACAGGCCCTGTTTTGTTAGCGGAGCTAATTGATATTCAAATCAGTTCGCGGAAAACTGACTGACTGTAAATTCGAAGTCAAATAAAGTTTAAAGTTTATGTATCCACAGCAGACCCGAAAGCTTGCCATTTCCAGCACTAAATTAGCAAATTGAGAGAAAAAAGGAACGTCGTAAATCAGTATGGCATTTCACTTCATACGCTGGTGGAGTTTATTTTGATGCGGACAGTTGCAATCGTAGTTTCCCGACCCAACCGATTAATACGAAGGACAAAGAAACACTCCGTTACGCTGGTTATCAAAAGCTTCTGAACAGCTTCTACTTGTGTTTAATACTCCGGAGCAAAGTCAGAGTGCACGGAAAATAATAAGTATGCAAACAAGAAATGCGAAATCAAAATTTCAAAATGTTCAAAATTTCATGTAACCGCCTCAGTGGATAAGCGCCGGTCTGTTGAGCGGAAGGTCGCGGGTTCAAACCCCAGCCGGACCAACACTCAGGGTCTTAAAATAACTGAGTAGAAGGTGCTGCCTTTACATAATACAGTAAACGGTTAGACCTTCACGTCTTCTCGGATAAGGACGTAAAATCGTAGGACTAGTGTTCCCAATTAGCTACAAAGCTAAATACATTGACACTTAAATAAAGTCACTTACTTACTTACTTCAAAGAAACGATGTTCAAAGTTGTTTCGAATATTAACGATCAAACTTGTCAGCGATACTATAAGACAAGGTGTTTGTAACATCGTTTAGCTTCTAGCGATCGGTGCCATAACAAGATCAAGATCAGGCAGTTTTTTTTTCGTAAATCCCATTGCTCTTAATTGTTAGCTCAGTTCAGTTTAAGTTCGCAACGTATTTTTGTCGCCATATTATTTCTGTTGATTTCTTCAAGTCATCGTAGAATGGAGCAGGCTCTTCGCAGACCAGTTTTATCGGGACTTTAGTACCTTATTGTTCTTTTCTAAATAGAAGAAATCTTTATTTAATTAAACACAATATGCTCTGTACAAAGCAATATTTACAGCAATTTTCGAAAATATTAATACGAAGGATAAAGAACCACTCCGCTACGCTGGTTTTCAACAGCTTCTGAACAGCTTCTGCTTCTGTTTAATACTTCGGGGTAAAGTCAGAGTGCACGGAAAATAATAAGTATGCAAACAAGAATTTCCAAGCGACGATGAAGTTGTTTTGAATATTATTAAACGATCGAAGTTCTCAGCGATACTATAAAACAAGATGTTTGTGACATGGTTTAGCTTCTAGCGATTGGAGCCGTACCAAGATCAAGATCAGGTTAATGCTTTCTTTCCTTTATTTTATTAAACACAATATGCTCTGTATAAAGCAATATTACAGCAATTTTCGAAAAGATTAATTTATTTTTGGTCAACAACACTTCGTCTATAAAAACAATTATGTTATGTCTGACGCTACGGCGCGGAGACTCATTCCCACACATGGAAAGCATCAATGGTGATAGTAATGTCGAAAAACGAAATAAGGACAGTAGAGCCGAACTTAAAAGAGCCGAACTTAAAACTTCCACCCGAATAATAATCTAATTTATCTAGGGGTTGCATGAAAAACGAGAAATTTTAAGCTTGGAAATGTATCAACCACCTTAAAAGCCTTATGGAATTTTGTGGATCGATGAACAAACTGACCGCTTTTACATAAATCTTGGAGGCGCGAACTCTTTGGACCCTATCTTTCTCTATATCCCCCTATTTGCACTCCCTTAGTGCCTTCATACCCCCTTATTATATTAAATAAACTTCCCTTAATCAACACATTGTAGAATTATATAGTCAACGTTAGTCGGTTACCTTCGTTAAGATGGCTGAGAGGCCAAATGGCTGGTTCATGTCCAACAATGATGGCCAAAACAATAGCACCAAACGAAAAGATATCCACCTTCACACCGTACATCATAGTGGTCTCCTGGCCCATCGAAGTAGGAAGGATCTCGGGAGCAGCATACAGAGGGGTACCAGGCGATGGTGTGGCGTGCATATCCTTCCCTGAAGCGAAAATTTTAGCAACTCCTAAGTCTGCAATTTTGGGTTGCTTTTCTTTAGTGAGCAAAATATTTTTCGTCGCCAAGTCCCGGTGAACGACAGGAGCTGGTTTCAAGCCGTGTAAATACTGCAAACCTTCAGCAACGCCAATGCCTAAAGACAGGCCTTCCTTTTGACCAATCTTAGGAATCGTTTCAGAATTCCTGATGAATTTTTCCAAGTCACAATCCAGTAACTCAGTCACAATCACCGGTGACTGATTCTTCGAAGTCGGAAACAAAACAGTAAGCATTCTTACAATGTTCGGGTGATCGAGCTTTCGCAATACTTCCCATTCTTTCTTAAACTGTTCAATGAAATAATCGCGGACTTGCTGATTATAGTCTTTTCCAAAGAAAATCGAATGGATTCGTTTGGCGGCAACTCGATTTCCATTCCAACGCGCCAACCATACTTCGCCATACGAACCTCTCCCAATTAGCTTATCATAGACAATATCATCTCCAGCACTGGCCATTACTCGCTGCCTTAGTAATATTTGCTGTTCTGGGAGATGTAAGATGGATAGAACCAATCTTACGGTCAATATAAACCATATATGTCCGTATGTATCATCGGATAATCGTTACTATAATGTCGGTGTTGACGATTTAGATTAACTAAATTTACATAACGAGCCAGAGATCATGCATTGCCAGCATGAGTTTAGTAGGCGTGGCAAGCCCCACACCGCGGCAAAACGTCATGCGCATGCGTATTTGCTATATCTTGTCGGCGCGCGGCCGCCCCCAGTTTCCCGCGAAAACTGAAATGAAACAACAGGCAAATGCCGTGATTTTAAAATATCTGCTTAGAAGTATCCATTTGTGAACTGTTTTCTCAAAAAATAAGAAAACTACTCGAAAGCTAAGGTTGAAGTTTTGTTAATTTGTGATTCACTGTGAGCTTACTAAGTTATAAAATTATTTACTAAAAAAGTTGAAACCCTCGATAATTTGTATTTGATAGCAGAGCCTTCGTTATTTTGGCCAGCGGAGCATACCATTTTGCCGCGGTGTGGGCAAGCCCATGGGAAGGGGGAGTGGAGGGGCAATGGGGAGAGGGAAGCCTGGAAAAGGAGCGTTTGCAGCGAAGCCACCAAAATTAAAAATTTCCACGGCGGTTAGCATACCTCAATCGACTTTAGTTGATTATACCAGTGTTTATCTTCCCCACCGACGCAGACCAACACTAGTTTATACAGGAACTACAACCCCTGCCATTTAGTCGGACCTCTTCAGCAATTTTCGGCTATTTTTAACACAATCCCCCTCCCCCATTTCACTGTTGGTTTTCGAGAAGACCGAAATGTTGCCTTTCTATCCCAACATTGTGAAGGGGGAGGGGGGACAAGCGAAGTCATAAAAAATGCCCGCGATGCGTCAGAGGAGTTCGTTTAGTGTTCCGAATAGCCTTATTTTGTCGGGCGGTCCGTACTTAAATGGCGAAGGTTGTCTGAGGCGAGATTTTAGGTAGCTCACATGGTATAATTGTTAATAACGTCCAGGGAATTTAACGAAAACAGCTCAAAACGAGAGGGGACAGTAAACACTTGGTGGGAATACGGATACGCTTGTCAATGCAAATTTGATGAAAAAGCCCGATACCCCGGGTAAAATAATATCCGAGGGCGTATCCAAATATTTTACTTAATTGTTTTCGCACAATTAGGTTCAGTGATCACACTCAATGCTCAAAGAAGTGGATAAAGGGGATTCGTTTATGCTGTAGATGTATCCGTTTCTACTATTTTCAGTATTAATTCCGGTGCAGCATTTGCGTTTCATCAAATGTTCAAATTGTTTCATCAGTCTAGAAGCATGCGTGTTTCACAAAGCCCTTCAATCTATATATAGCTACTCAGTATAGAAACAGAATTCCACCGGATTCCGCCTCGCAGTGCTGATCTCAATCCGATAGAGAATTGTTTAAACATAATTAAGTCATCTTTAGAGAAAGACGCTATCAAACAGAAAATTACGCGCGAGTCGTTCGAGCAATTCAAAGCTCGTGTATCCCGGCATCTGAATAATATCCCACTACAGTTCGTTGACAACGCTGTTGACAGCATGCCAAAAAGATTGCACACTGTTGTAGAACAGAAGGGACATAGGACCAGATACTAGAGATGGAAAAGGACAACAACGGTTGCATATTCTGAGAACTGTCACTGCCGATGTATTCGTGGTAACTGTAACCGTTACGTTACCCACTGAGCGTAGTGTACTGAACTGATCTCGGACTCGACCGATCAAGCCTGCTCTTACAAATTTATTCATAACCTACTCCTGTCTAATATATAACAAATAACACAGTTTATAAAATGTTAATCCGTTCCAGAACTATTGCTATGGCTTGTTGGCCTTTTTCCCCGTTCGGCCCTGCATTTCAGCCGTGTCACGGCAGCAGTCACACAACAGCATAAGCTGTTGTTTTCCATCGGCATTTCTCCTCTCCATTTCTCCATGCAAAGTCACTTATTTCGACGTATTTCCATGCACTTATACCGTTAAAACGTTTTCATAACATATATACTGTTTAAGTTGTGTCATATAAAGCGTTCTAGAAGTACATAGGATGCGCCGAAATGCTGGTTTGAACATTTCTCCGTTGTAACGGTTAATAAATTCAAATTTTAGATGGAGTTTTATTTACAATGAGGGGAGAAATGAGCAAACTCTAAGTTGAAAGCCTGTATCACACAAAGTACTCAGTTCATCGTGTTCAGCGTCCAAAACTCATACTATAGAGCAAGTTTTCTTGGCTGAGGCTTGCAATTACAGGCAGAAATCATCGTTTTGTGTTGGAGAAATGAACGGAGAATTGTAGAGATGATCACTTCCGGCTACTGTCACGCGCGCTAAAAGTACAGTGAATCCGTTACAACTGTTGCTTTTGCGTTTTATTATTTGTTTTCGACTACGATAGATATCTTTTTACATACAACCACCTTGATTTCGTCTTTAACATCAGAGCCATGTGATAGTGGTAGCGATTCGTTTCCAGATTTGCCACTTCAAGCTCTGCGTGAACCTCTAAAGAAACCAGCCATTGAATAACCTTGTTGTTATTTTGCTCCCATCCTTCGATAACGGCTTGGGCAAAGCTTTCTCTGTTGGGAAATTTCTCAGTGTCGGCCCTACTATAAGTCAGTAGATATATTGTTCGCTGAATTCGGCCCTCAAGCTCGGCATTATTAACACAGCTGATATGAGTCGTGATCGAAAATTCGTTAGCCGTTTCAAAGTTTGGCACATGCACGGCTTTAAAAAATGAATATTCACAAGCTATTGTGACTTTGAAATCGTAAATGTGTATCGGTATTAATAAATTTAGTAAAAATGTATTTAATTTTAGAATTTTAGAATTTTAAAGCCGTAATTCTATATATTTTTTCATATGTACGCCACCCCTCCCCCCTACTTTTATGACGTCATATAGGCATGACGTCACTGTATGTATGGTCATATTAAAAAAATCATTTGGTGCCCATTTAGAGACAAAGACGGCTCAAAAAAGCTGGCACAATCTACTGAAGCTAATTAAATGCCCTGGACGTGGGTGCCGTTCGCTCAGACAACCCCTGCCATTTAAGTCGGACCTCTTCAGCAATTTTCGGCTATTTTTAACACAATCCCCCTCCCCCATTTCAATGTTGGTTTTCGAGAAGACCGAAATGTTGCCTTTCTATCCCAACATTGTGAAGGGGGAGGGGGGACAAGCGAAGTCATAAAAAATGCCCGCGATGTGTCAGAGGAGTTCGTTTAGTGTTCCGAATAGCCTTATTTTGTCGGGCGGTCCGTACTTAAATGGCGAAGGTTGTCTGAGGCGAGATTTTAGGTAGCTCACATGGTATAATTGTTAATAACGTCCAGGGAATTTAACGAAAACAGCTCAAAACGAGAGGGGACAGTAAACACTTGGTGGGAATACGGATACGCTTGTCAATGCAAATTTGATGAAAAAGCCCGATACCCCGGGTAAAATAATATCCGAGGGCGTATCCAAATATTTTACTTAATTGTTTTCGCACAATTAGGTTCAGTGATCACACTCAATGCTCAAAGAAGTGGATAAAGGGGATTCGTTTATGCTGTAGATGTATCCGTTTCTACTATTTTCAGTATTAATTCCGGTGCAGCATTTGCGTTTCATCAAATGTTCAAATTGTTTCATCAGTCTAGAAGCATGCGTGTTTCACAAAGCCCTTCAATCTATATATAGCTACTCAGTATAGAAACAGAATTCCACCGGATTCCGCCTCGCAGTGCTGATCTCAATCCGATAGAGAATTGTTTAAACATAATTAAGTCATCTTTAGAGAAAGACGCTATCAAACAGAAAATTACGCGCGAGTCGTTCGAGCAATTCAAAGCTCGTGTATCCCGGCATCTGAATAATATCCCACTACAGTTCGTTGACAACGCTGTTGAAAGCATGCCAAAAAGATTGCACACTGTTGTAGAACAGAAGGGACATAGGACCAGATACTAGAGATGGAAAAGGACAACAACGGTTGCATATTCTGAGAACTGTCACTGCCGATGTATTCGTGGTAACTGTAACCGTTACGTTACCCACTGAGCGTAGTGTACTGAACTGATCTCGGACTCGACCGATCAAGCCTGCTCTTACAAATTTATTCATAACCTACTCCTGTCTAATATATAACAAATAACACAGTTTATAAAATGTGAATCCGTTCCAGAACTATTGCTATGGCTTGTTGGCCTTTTTCCCCGTTCGGCCCTGCATTTCAGCCGTGTCACGGCAGCAGTCACACAACAGCATAAGCTGTTGTTTTCCATCGGCATTTCTCCTCTCCATTTCTCCATGCAAAGTCACTTATTTCGACGTATTTCCATGCACTTATACCGTTAAAACGTTTTCATAACATATATACTGTTTAAGTTGTGTCATATAAAGCGTTCTAGAAGTACATAGGATGCGCCGAAATGCTGGTTTGAACATTTCTCCGTTGTAACGGTTAATAAATTCAAATTTTAGATGGAGTTTTATTTACAATGAGGGGAGAAATGAGCAAACTCTAAGTTGAAAGCCTGTATCACACAAAGTACTCAGTTCATCGTGTTCAGCGTCCAAAACTCATACTATAGAGCAAGTTTTCTTGGCTGAGGCTTGCAATTACAGGCAGAAATCATCGTTTTGTGTTGGAGAAATGAACGGAGAATTGTAGAGATGATCACTTCCGGCTACTGTCACGCGCGCTAAAAGTACAGTGAATCCGTTACAACTGTTGCTTTTGCGTTTTATTATTTGTTTTCGACTACGATAGATATCTTTTTACATACAACCACCTTGATTTCGTCTTTAACATCAGAGCCATGTGATAGTGGTAGCGATTCGTTTCCAGATTTGCCACTTCAAGCTCTGCGTGAACCTCTAAAGAAACCAGCCATTGAATAACCTTGTTGTTATTTTGCTCCCATCCTTCGATAACGGCTTGGGCAAAGCTTTCTCTGTTGGGAAATTTCTCAGTGTCGGCCCTACTATAAGTCAGTAGATATATTGTTCGCTGAATTCGGCCCTCAAGCTCGGCATTATTAACACAGCTGATATGAGTCGTGATCGAAAATTCGTTAGCCGTTTCAAAGTTTGGCACATGCACGGCTTTAAAAAATGAATATTCACAAGCTATTGTGACTTTGAAATCGTAAATGTGTATCGGTATTAATAAATTTAGTAAAAATGTATTTAATTTTAGAATTTTAGAATTTTAAAGCCGTAATTCTATATATTTTTTCATATGTACGCCACCCCTCCCCCCTACTTTTATGACGTCATATAGGCATGACGTCACTGTATGTATGGTCATATTAAAAAAATAATTTGGTGCCCATTTAGAGACAAAGACGGCTCAAAAAACTGGCACAATCTACTGAAGCTAATTAAATGCCCTGGACGTGGGTGCCGTTCGCTCAGACAACCCCTGCCATTTAAGTCGGACCTCTTCAGCAATTTTCGGCTATTTTTAACACAATCCCCCTCCCCCATTTCAATGTTGGTTTTCGAGAAGACCGAAATGTTGCCTTTCTATCCCAACATTGTGAAGGGGGAGGGGGGACAAGCGAAGTCATAAAAAATGCCCGCGATGTGTCAGAGGAGTTCGTTTAGTGTTCCGAATAGCCTTATTTTGTCGGGCGGTCCGTACTTAAATGGCGAAGGTTGTCTGAGGCGAGATTTTAGGTAGCTCACATGGTATAATTGTTAATAACGTCCAGGGAATTTAACGAAAACAGCTCAAAACGAGAGGGGACAGTAAACACTTGGTGGGAATACGGATACGCTTGTCAATGCAAATTTGATGAAAAAGCCCGATACCCCGGGTAAAATAATATCCGAGGGCGTATCCAAATATTTTACTTAATTGTTTTCGCACAATTAGGTTCAGTGATCACACTCAATGCTCAAAGAAGTGGATAAAGGGGATTCGTTTATGCTGTAGATGTATCCGTTTCTACTATTTTCAGTATTAATTCCGGTGCAGCATTTGCGTTTCATCAAATGTTCAAATTGTTTCATCAGTCTAGAAGCATGCGTGTTTCACAAAGCCCTTCAATCTATATATAGCTACTCAGTATAGAAACAGAATTCCACCGGATTCCGCCTCGCAGTGCTGATCTCAATCCGATAGAGAATTGTTTAAACATAATTAAGTCATCTTTAGAGAAAGACGCTATCAAACAGAAAATTACGCGCGAGTCGTTCGAGCAATTCAAAGCTCGTGTATCCCGGCATCTGAATAATATCCCACTACAGTTCGTTGACAACGCTGTTGAAAGCATGCCAAAAAGATTGCACACTGTTGTAGAACAGAAGGGACATAGGACCAGATACTAGAGATGGAAAAGGACAACAACGGTTGCATATTCTGAGAACTGTCACTGCCGATGTATTCGTGGTAACTGTAACCGTTACGTTACCCACTGAGCGTAGTGTACTGAACTGATCTCGGACTCGACCGATCAAGCCTGCTCTTACAAATTTATTCATAACCTACTCCTGTCTAATATATAACAAATAACACAGTTTATAAAATGTTAATCCGTTCCAGAACTATTGCTATGGCTTGTTGGCCTTTTTCCCCGTTCGGCCCTGCATTTCAGCCGTGTCACGGCAGCAGTCACACAACAGCATAAGCTGTTGTTTTCCATCGGCATTTCTCCTCTCCATTTCTCCATGCAAAGTCACTTATTTCGACGTATTTCCATGCACTTATACCGTTAAAAGTTTTCATAACATATATACTGTTTAAGTTGTGTCATATAAAGCGTTCTAGAAGTACATAGGATGCGCCGAAATGCTGGTTTGAACATTTCTCCGTTGTAACGGTTAATAAATTCAAATTTTAGATGGAGTTTTATTTACAATGAGGGGAGAAATGAGCAAACTCTAAGTTGAAAGCCTGTATCACACAAAGTACTCAGTTCATCGTGTTCAGCGTCCAAAACTCATACTATAGAGCAAGTTTTCTTGGCTGAGGCTTGCAATTACAGGCAGAAATCATCGTTTTGTGTTGGAGAAATGAACGGAGAATTGTAGAGATGATCACTTCCGGCTACTGTCACGCGCGCTAAAAGTACAGTGAATCCGTTACAACTGTTGCTTTTGCGTTTTATTATTTGTTTTCGACTACGATAGATATCTTTTTACATACAACCACCTTGATTTCGTCTTTAACATCAGAGCCATGTGATAGTGGTAGCGATTCGTTTCCAGATTTGCCACTTCAAGCTCTGCGTGAACCTCTAAAGAAACCAGCCATTGAATAACCTTGTTGTTATTTTGCTCCCATCCTTCGATAACGGCTTGGGCAAAGCTTTCTCTGTTGGGAAATTTCTCAGTGTCGGCCCTACTATAAGTCAGTAGATATATTGTTCGCTGAATTCGGCCCTCAAGCTCGGCATTATTAACACAGCTGATATGAGTCGTGATCGAAAATTCGTTAGCCGTTTCAAAGTTTGGCACATGCACGGCTTTAAAAAATGAATATTCACAAGCTATTGTGACTTTGAAATCGTAAATGTGTATCGGTATTAATAAATTTAGTAAAAATGTATTTAATTTTAGAATTTTAGAATTTTAAAGCCGTAATTCTATATATTTTTTCATATGTACGCCACCCCTCCCCCCTACTTTTATGACGTCATATAGGCATGACGTCACTGTATGTATGGTCATATTAAAAAAATCATTTGGTGCCCATTTAGAGACAAAGACGGCTCAAAAAAGCTGGCACAATCTACTGAAGCTAATTAAATGCCCTGGACGTGGGTGCCGTTCGCTCAGACAACCCCTGCCATTTAAGTCGGACCTCTTCAGCAATTTTCGGCTATTTTTAACACAATCCCCCTCCCCCATTTCAATGTTGGTTTTCGAGAAGACCGAAATGTTGCCTTTCTATCCCAACATTGTGAAGGGGGAGGGGGCACAAGCGAAGTCATAAAAAATGCCCGCGATGTGTCAGAGGAGTTCGTTTAGTGTTCCGAATAGCCTTATTTTGTCGGGCGGTCCGTACTTAAATGGCGAAGGTTGTCTGAGGCGAGATTTTAGGTAGCTCACATGGTATAATTGTTAATAACGTCCAGGGAATTTAACGAAAACAGCTCAAAACGAGAGGGGACAGTAAACACTTGGTGGGAATACGGATACGCTTGTCAATGCAAATTTGATGAAAAAGCCCGATACCCCGGGTAAAATAATATCCGAGGGCGTATCCAAATATTTTACTTAATTGTTTTCGCACAATTAGGTTCAGTGATCACACTCAATGCTCAAAGAAGTGGATAAAGGGGATTCGTTTATGCTGTAGATGTATCCGTTTCTAATATTTTCAGTATTAATTCCGGTGCAGCATTTGCGTTTCATCAAATGTTCAAATTGTTTCATCAGTCTAGAAGCATGCGTGTTTCACAAAGCCCTTCAATCTATATATAGCTACTCAGTATAGAAACAGAATTCCACCGGATTCCGCCTCGCAGTGCTGATCTCAATCCGATAGAGAATTGTTTAAACATAATTAAGTCATCTTTAGAGAAAGACGCTATCAAACAGAAAATTACGCGCGAGTCGTTCGAGCAATTCAAAGCTCGTGTATCCCGGCATCTGAATAATATCCCACTACAGTTCGTTGACAACGCTGTTGAAAGCATGCCAAAAAGATTGCACACTGTTGTAGAACAGAAGGGACATAGGACCAGATACTAGAGATGGAAAAGGACAACAACGGTTGCATATTCTGAGAACTGTCACTGCCGATGTATTCGTGGTAACTGTAACCGTTACGTTACCCACTGAGCGTAGCTAGTGTACTGAACTGATCTCGGACTCGACCGATCAAGCCTGCTCTTACAAATTTATTCATAACCTACTCCTGTCTAATATATAACAAATAACACAGTTTATAAAATGTTAATCCGTTCCAGAACTATTGCTATGGCTTGTTGGCCTTTTTCCCCGTTCGGCCCTGCATTTCAGCCGTGTCACGGCAGCAGTCACACAACAGCATAAGCTGTTGTTTTCCATCGGCATTTCTCCTCTCCATTTCTCCATGCAAAGTCACTTATTTCGACGTATTTCCATGCACTTATACCGTTAAAACGTTTTCATAACATATATACTGTTTAAGTTGTGTCATATAAAGCGTTCTAGAAGTACATAGGATGCGCCGAAATGCTGGTTTGAACATTTCTCCGTTGTAACGGTTAATAAATTCAAATTTTAGATGGAGTTTTATTTACAATGAGGGGAGAAATGAGCAAACTCTAAGTTGAAAGCCTGTATCACACAAAGTACTCAGTTCATCGTGTTCAGCGTCCAAAACTCATACTATAGAGCAAGTTTTCTTGGCTGAGGCTTGCAATTACAGGCAGAAATCATCGTTTTGTGTTGGAGAAATGAACGGAGAATTGTAGAGATGATCACTTCCGGCTACTGTCACGCGCGCTAAAAGTACAGTGAATCCGTTACAACTGTTGCTTTTGCGTTTTATTATTTGTTTTCGACTACGATAGATATCTTTTTACATACAACCACCTTGATTTCGTCTTTAACATCAGAGCCATGTGATAGTGGTAGCGATTCGTTTCCAGATTTGCCACTTCAAGCTCTGCGTGAACCTCTAAAGAAACCAGCCATTGAATAACCTTGTTGTTATTTTGCTCCCATCCTTCGATAACGGCTTGGGCAAAGCTTTCTCTGTTGGGAAATTTCTCAGTGTCGGCCCTACTATAAGTCAGTAGATATATTGTTCGCTGAATTCGGCCCTCAAGCTCGGCATTATTAACACAGCTGATATGAGTCGTGATCGAAAATTCGTTAGCCGTTTCAAAGTTTGGCACATGCACGGCTTTAAAAAATGAATATTCACAAGCTATTGTGACTTTGAAATCGTAAATGTGTATCGGTATTAATAAATTTAGTAAAAATGTATTTAATTTTAGAATTTTAGAATTTTAAAGCCGTAATTCTATATATTTTTTCATATGTACGCCACCCCTCCCCCCTACTTTTATGACGTCATATAGGCATGACGTCACTGTATGTATGGTCATATTAAAAAAATAATTTGGTGCCCATTTAGAGACAAAGACGGCTCAAAAAACTGGCACAATCTACTGAAGCTAATTAAATGCCCTGGACGTGGGTGCCGTTCGCTCAGACATGTCTGAGGCGAGATTTTAGGTAGCTCACGTGGTATAATTGTTAATAACGTCCAGGGAATTTAACGAAAACAGCTCAAAACGAGAGGGGACAGTAAACACTTGGTGGGAATACGGATACGCTTGTCAATGCAAATTTGATGAAAAAGCCCGATACCCCGGGTAAAATAATATCCGAGGGCGTATCCAAATATTTTACTTAATTGTTTTCGCACAATTAGGTTCAGTGATCACACTCAATGCTCAAAGAAGTGGATAAAGGGGATTCGTTTATGCTGTAGATGTATCCGTTTCTACTATTTTCAGTATTAATTCCGGTGCAGCATTTGCGTTTCATCAAATGTTCAAATTGTTTCATCAGTCTAGAAGCATGCGTGTTTCACAAAGCCCTTCAATCTATATATAGCTACTCAGTATAGAAACAGAATTCCACCGGATTCCGCCTCGCAGTGCTGATCTCAATCCGATAGAGAATTGTTTAAACATAATTAAGTCATCTTTAGAGAAAGACGCTATCAAACAGAAAATTACGCGCGAGTCGTTCGAGCAATTCAAAGCTCGTGTATCCCGGCATCTGAATAATATCCCACTACAGTTCGTTGACAACGCTGTTGAAAGCATGCCAAAAAGATTGCACACTGTTGTAGAACAGAAGGGACATAGGACCAGATACTAGAGATGGAAAAGGACAACAACGGTTGCATATTCTGAGAACTGTCACTGCCGATGTATTCGTGGTAACTGTAACCGTTACGTTACCCACTGAGCGTAGTGTACTGAACTGATCTCGGACTCGACCGATTAAGCCTGCTCTTACAAATTTATTCATAACCTACTCCTGTCTAATATATAACAAATAACACAGTTTATAAAATGTTAATCCGTTCCAGAACTATTGCTATGGCTTGTTGGCCTTTTTCCCCGTTCGGCCCTGCATTTCAGCCGTGTCACGGCAGCAGTCACACAACAGCATAAGCTGTTGTTTTCCATCGGCATTTCTCCTCTCCATTTCCCCATGCAAAGTCACTTATTTCGACGTATTTCCATGCACTTATACCGTTAAAACGTTTTCATAACATATATACTGTTTAAGTTGTGTCATATAAAGCGTTCTAGAAGTACATAGGATGCGCCGAAATGCTGGTTTGAACATTTCTCCGTTGTAACGGTTAATAAATTCAAATTTTAGATGGAGTTTTATTTACAATGAGGGGAGAAATGAGCAAACTCTAAGTTGAAAGCCTGTATCACACAAAGTACTCAGTTCATCGTGTTCAGCGTCCAAAACTCATACTATAGAGCAAGTTTTCTTGGCTGAGGCTTGCAATTACAGGCAGAAATCATCGTTTTGTGTTGGAGCGGTGAATGAACGGAGAATTGTAGAGATGATCACTTCCGGCTACTGTCACGCGCGCTAAAAGTACAGTGAATCCGTTACAACTGTTGCTTTTGCGTTTTATTATTTGTTTTCGACTACGATAGATATCTTTTTACATACAACCACCTTGATTTCGTCTTTAACATCAGAGCCATGTGATAGTGGTAGCGATTCGTTTCCAGATTTGCCACTTCAAGCTCTGCGTGAACCTCTAAAGAAACCAGCCATTGAATAACCTTGTTGTTATTTTGCTCCCATCCTTCGATAACGGCTTGGGCAAAGCTTTCTCTGTTGGGAAATTTCTCAGTGTCGGCCCTACTATAAGTCAGTAGATATATTGTTCGCTGAATTCGGCCCTCAAGCTCGGCATTATTAACACAGCTGATATGAGTCGTGATCGAAAATTCGTTAGCCGTTTCAAAGTTTGGCACATGCACGGCTTTAAAAAATGAATATTCACAAGCTATTGTGACTTTGAAATCGTAAATGTGTATCGGTATTAATAAATTTAGTAAAAATGTATTTAATTTTAGAATTTTAGAATTTTAAAGCCGTAATTCTATATATTTTTTCATATGTACGCCACCCCTCCCCCCTACTTTTATGACGTCATATAGGCATGACGTCACTGTATGTATGGTCATATTAAAAAAATAATTTGGTGCCCATTTAGAGACAAAGACGGCTCAAAAAACTGGCACAATCTACTGAAGCTAATTAAATGCCCTGGACGTGGGTGCCGTTCGCTCAGACATGTCTGAGGCGAGATTTTAGGTAGCTCACGTGGTATAATTGTTAATAACGTCCAGGGAATTTAACGAAAACAGCTCAAAACGAGAGGGGACAGTAAACACTTGGTGGGAATACGGATACGCTTGTCAATGCAAATTTGATGAAAAAGCCCGATACCCCGGGTAAAATAATATCCGAGGGCGTATCCAAATATTTTACTTAATTGTTTTCGCACAATTAGGTTCAGTGATCACACTCAATGCTCAAAGAAGTGGATAAAGGGGATTCGTTTATGCTGTAGATGTATCCGTTTCTACTATTTTCAGTATTAATTCCGGTGCAGCATTTGCGTTTCATCAAATGTTCAAATTGTTTCATCAGTCTAGAAGCATGCGTGTTTCACAAAGCCCTTCAATCTATATATAGCTACTCAGTATAGAAACAGAATTCCACCGGATTCCGCCTCGCAGTGCTGATCTCAATCCGATAGAGAATTGTTTAAACATAATTAAGTCATCTTTAGAGAAAGACGCTATCAAACAGAAAATTACGCGCGAGTCGTTCGAGCAATTCAAAGCTCGTGTATCCCGGCATCTGAATAATATCCCACTACAGTTCGTTGACAACGCTGTTGAAAGCATGCCAAAAAGATTGCACACTGTTGTAGAACAGAAGGGACATAGGACCAGATACTAGAGATGGAAAAGGACAACAACGGTTGCATATTCTGAGAACTGTCACTGCCGATGTATTCGTGGTAACTGTAACCGTTACGTTACCCACTGAGCGTAGTGTACTGAACTGATCTCGGACTCGACCGATCAAGCCTGCTCTTACAAATTTATTCATAACCTACTCCTGTCTAATATATAACAAATAACACAGTTTATAAAATGTTAATCCGTTCCAGAACTATTGCTATGGCTTGTTGGCCTTTTTCCCCGTTCGGCCCTGCATTTCAGCCGTGTCACGGCAGCAGTCACACAACAGCATAAGCTGTTGTTTTCCATCGGCATTTCTCCTCTCCATTTCTCCATGCAAAGTCACTTATTTCGACGTATTTCCATGCACTTATACCGTTAAAACGTTTTCATAACATATATACTGTTTAAGTTGTGTCATATAAAGCGTTCTAGAAGTACATAGGATGCGCCGAAATGCTGGTTTGAACATTTCTCCGTTGTAACGGTTAATAAATTCAAATTTTAGATGGAGTTTTATTTACAATGAGGGGAGAAATGAGCAAACTCTAAGTTGAAAGCCTGTATCACACAAAGTACTCAGTTCATCGTGTTCAGCGTCCAAAACTCATACTATAGAGCAAGTTTTCTTGGCTGAGGCTTGCAATTACAGGCAGAAATCATCGTTTTGTGTTGGAGAAATGAACGGAGAATTGTAGAGATGATCACTTCCGGCTACTGTCACGCGCGCTAAAAGTACAGTGAATCCGTTACAACTGTTGCTTTTGCGTTTTATTATTTGTTTTCGACTACGATAGATATCTTTTTACATACAACCACCTTGATTTCGTCTTTAACATCAGAGCCATGTGATAGTGGTAGCGATTCGTTTCCAGATTTGCCACTTCAAGCTCTGCGTGAACCTCTAAAGAAACCAGCCATTGAATAACCTTGTTGTTATTTTGCTCCCATCCTTCGATAACGGCTTGGGCAAAGCTTTCTCTGTTGGGAAATTTCTCAGTGTCGGCCCTACTATAAGTCAGTAGATATATTGTTCGCTGAATTCGGCCCTCAAGCTCGGCATTATTAACACAGCTGATATGAGTCGTGATCGAAAATTCGTTAGCCGTTTCAAAGTTTGGCACATGCACGGCTTTAAAAAATGAATATTCACAAGCTATTGTGACTTTGAAATCGTAAATGTGTATCGGTATTAATAAATTTAGTAAAAATGTATTTAATTTTAGAATTTTAGAATTTTAAAGCCGTAATTCTATATATTTTTTCATATGTACGCCACCCCTCCCCCCTACTTTTATGACGTCATATAGGCATGACGTCACTGTATGTATGGTCATATTAAAAAAATCATTTGGTGCCCATTTAGAGACAAAGACGGCTCAAAAAAGCTGGCACAATCTACTGAAGCTAATTAAATGCCCTGGACGTGGGTGCCGTTCGCTCAGACAACCCCTGCCATTTAAGTCGGACCTCTTCAGCAATTTTCGGCTATTTTTAACACAATCCCCCTCCCCCATTTCAATGTTGGTTTTCGAGAAGACCGAAATGTTGCCTTTCTATCCCAACATTGTGAAGGGGGAGGGGGGACAAGCGAAGTCATAAAAAATGCCCGCGATGTGTCAGAGGAGTTCGTTTAGTGTTCCGAATAGCCTTATTTTGTCGGGCGGTCCGTACTTAAATGGCGAAGGTTGTCTGAGGCGAGATTTTAGGTAGCTCACATGGTATAATTGTTAATAACGTCCAGGGAATTTAACGAAAACAGCTCAAAACGAGAGGGGACAGTAAACACTTGGTGGGAATACGGATACGCTTGTCAATGCAAATTTGATGAAAAAGCCCGATACCCCGGGTAAAATAATATCCGAGGGCGTATCCAAATATTTTACTTAATTGTTTTCGCACAATTAGGTTCAGTGATCACACTCAATGCTCAAAGAAGTGGATAAAGGGGATTCGTTTATGCTGTAGATGTATCCGTTTCTACTATTTTCAGTATTAATTCCGGTGCAGCATTTGCGTTTCATCAAATGTTCAAATTGTTTCATCAGTCTAGAAGCATGCGTGTTTCACAAAGCCCTTCAATCTATATATAGCTACTCAGTATAGAAACAGAATTCCACCGGATTCCGCCTCGCAGTGCTGATCTCAATCCGATAGAGAATTGTTTAAACATAATTAAGTCATCTTTAGAGAAAGACGCTATCAAACAGAAAATTACGCGCGAGTCGTTCGAGCAATTCAAAGCTCGTGTATCCCGGCATCTGAATAATATCCCACTACAGTTCGTTGACAACGCTGTTGAAAGCATGCCAAAAAGATTGCACACTGTTGTAGAACAGAAGGGACATAGGACCAGATACTAGAGATGGAAAAGGACAACAACGGTTGCATATTCTGAGAACTGTCACTGCCGATGTATTCGTGGTAACTGTAACCGTTACGTTACCCACTGAGCGTAGTGTACTGAACTGATCTCGGACTCGACCGATCAAGCCTGCTCTTACAAATTTATTCATAACCTACTCCTGTCTAATATATAACAAATAACACAGTTTATAAAATGTTAATCCGTTCCAGAACTATTGCTATGGCTTGTTGGCCTTTTTCCCCGTTCGGCCCTGCATTTCAGCCGTGTCACGGCAGCAGTCACACAACAGCATAAGCTGTTGTTTTCCATCGGCATTTCTCCTCTCCATTTCTCCATGCAAAGTCACTTATTTCGACGTATTTCCATGCACTTATACCGTTAAAAGTTTTCATAACATATATACTGTTTAAGTTGTGTCATATAAAGCGTTCTAGAAGTACATAGGATGCGCCGAAATGCTGGTTTGAACATTTCTCCGTTGTAACGGTTAATAAATTCAAATTTTAGATGGAGTTTTATTTACAATGAGGGGAGAAATGAGCAAACTCTAAGTTGAAAGCCTGTATCACACAAAGTACTCAGTTCATCGTGTTCAGCGTCCAAAACTCATACTATAGAGCAAGTTTTCTTGGCTGAGGCTTGCAATTACAGGCAGAAATCATCGTTTTGTGTTGGAGAAATGAACGGAGAATTGTAGAGATGATCACTTCCGGCTACTGTCACGCGCGCTAAAAGTACAGTGAATCCGTTACAACTGTTGCTTTTGCGTTTTATTATTTGTTTTCGACTACGATAGATATCTTTTTACATACAACCACCTTGATTTCGTCTTTAACATCAGAGCCATGTGATAGTGGTAGCGATTCGTTTCCAGATTTGCCACTTCAAGCTCTGCGTGAACCTCTAAAGAAACCAGCCATTGAATAACCTTGTTGTTATTTTGCTCCCATCCTTCGATAACGGCTTGGGCAAAGCTTTCTCTGTTGGGAAATTTCTCAGTGTCGGCCCTACTATAAGTCAGTAGATATATTGTTCGCTGAATTCGGCCCTCAAGCTCGGCATTATTAACACAGCTGATATGAGTCGTGATCGAAAATTCGTTAGCCGTTTCAAAGTTTGGCACATGCACGGCTTTAAAAAATGAATATTCACAAGCTATTGTGACTTTGAAATCGTAAATGTGTATCGGTATTAATAAATTTAGTAAAAATGTATTTAATTTTAGAATTTTAGAATTTTAAAGCCGTAATTCTATATATTTTTTCATATGTACGCCACCCCTCCCCCCTACTTTTATGACGTCATATAGGCATGACGTCACTGTATGTATGGTCATATTAAAAAAATTATTTGGTGCCCATTTAGAGACAAAGACGGCTCAAAAAACTGGCACAATCTACTGAAGCTAATTAAATGCCCTGGACGTGGGTGCCGTTCGCTCAGACATGTCTGAGGCGAGATTTTAGGTAGCTCACGTGGTATAATTGTTAATAACGTCCAGGGAATTTAACGAAAACAGCTCAAAACGAGAGGGGACAGTAAACACTTGGTGGAATACGGATACGCTTGTCAATGCAAATTTGATGAAAAAGCCCGATACCCCGGGTAAAATAATATCCGAGGGCGTATCCAAATATTTTACTTAATTGTTTTCGCACAATTAGGTTCAGTGATCACACTCAATGCTCAAAGAAGTGGATAAAGGGGATTCGTTTATGCTGTAGATGTATCCGTTTCTACTATTTTCAGTATTAATTCCGGTGCAGCATTTGCGTTTCATCAAATGTTCAAATTGTTTCATCAGTCTAGAAGCATGCGTGTTTCACAAAGCCCTTCAATCTATATATAGCTACTCAGTATAGAAACAGAATTCCACCGGATTCCGCCTCGCAGTGCTGATCTCAATCCGATAGAGAATTGTTTAAACATAATTAAGTCATCTTTAGAGAAAGACGCTATCAAACAGAAAATTACGCGCGAGTCGTTCGAGCAATTCAAAGCTCGTGTATCCCGGCATCTGAATAATATCCCACTACAGTTCGTTGACAACGCTGTTGAAAGCATGCCAAAAAGATTGCACACTGTTGTAGAACAGAAGGGACATAGGACCAGATACTAGAGATGGAAAAGGACAACAACGGTTGCATATTCTGAGAACTGTCACTGCCGATGTATTCGTGGTAACTGTAACCGTTACGTTACCCACTGAGCGTAGTGTACTGAACTGATCTCGGACTCGACCGATCAAGCCTGCTCTTACAAATTTATTCATAACCTACTCCTGTCTAATATATAACAAATAACACAGTTTATAAAATGTTAATCCGTTCCAGAACTATTGCTATGGCTTGTTGGCCTTTTTCCCCGTTCGGCCCTGCATTTCAGCCGTGTCACGGCAGCAGTCACACAACAGCATAAGCTGTTGTTTTCCATCGGCATTTCTCCTCTCCATTTCTCCATGCAAAGTCACTTATTTCGACGTATTTCCATGCACTTATACCGTTAAAACGTTTTCATAACATATATACTGTTTAAGTTGTGTCATATAAAGCGTTCTAGAAGTACATAGGATGCGCCGAAATGCTGGTTTGAACATTTCTCCGTTGTAACGGTTAATAAATTCAAATTTTAGATGGAGTTTTATTTACAATGAGGGGAGAAATGAGCAAACTCTAAGTTGAAAGCCTGTATCACACAAAGTACTCAGTTCATCGTGTTCAGCGTCCAAAACTCATACTATAGAGCAAGTTTTCTTGGCTGAGGCTTGCAATTACAGGCAGAAATCATCGTTTTGTGTTGGAGAAATGAACGGAGAATTGTAGAGATGATCACTTCCGGCTACTGTCACGCGCGCTAAAAGTACAGTGAATCCGTTACAACTGTTGCTTTTGCGTTTTATTATTTGTTTTCGACTACGATAGATATCTTTTTACATACAACCACCTTGATTTCGTCTTTAACATCAGAGCCATGTGATAGTGGTAGCGATTCGTTTCCAGATTTGCCACTTCAAGCTCTGCGTGAACCTCTAAAGAAACCAGCCATTGAATAACCTTGTTGTTATTTTGCTTCCATCCTTCGATAACGGCTTGGGCAAAGCTTTCTCTGTTGGGAAATTTCTCAGTGTCGGCCCTACTATAAGTCAGTAGATATATTGTTCGCTGAATTCGGCCCTCAAGCTCGGCATTATTAACACAGCTGATATGAGTCGTGATCGAAAATTCGTTAGCCGTTTCAAAGTTTGGCACATGCACGGCTTTAAAAAATGAATATTCACAAGCTATTGTGACTTTGAAATCGTAAATGTGTATCGGTATTAATAAATTTAGTAAAAATGTATTTAATTTTAGAATTTTAGAATTTTAAAGCCGTAATTCTATATATTTTTTCATATGTACGCCACCCCTCCCCCCTACTTTTATGACGTCATATAGGCATGACGTCACTGTATGTATGGTCATATTAAAAAAATCATTTGGTGCCCATTTAGAGACAAAGACGGCTCAAAAAAGCTGGCACAATCTACTGAAGCTAATTAAATGCCCTGGACGTGGGTGCCGTTCGCTCAGACAACCCCTGCCATTTAAGTCGGACCTCTTCAGCAATTTTCGGCTATTTTTAACACAATCCCCCTCCCCCATTTCAATGTTGGTTTTCGAGAAGACCGAAATGTTGCCTTTCTATCCCAACATTGTGAAGGGGGAGGGGGGACAAGCGAAGTCATAAAAAATGCCCGCGATGTGTCAGAGGAGTTCGTTTAGTGTTCCGAATAGCCTTATTTTGTCGGGCGGTCCGTACTTAAATGGCGAAGGTTGTCTGAGGCGAGATTTTAGGTAGCTCACATGGTATAATTGTTAATAACGTCCAGGGAATTTAACGAAAACAGCTCAAAACGAGAGGGGACAGTAAACACTTGGTGGGAATACGGATACGCTTGTCAATGCAAATTTGATGAAAAAGCCCGATACCCCGGGTAAAATAATATCCGAGGGCGTATCCAAATATTTTACTTAATTGTTTTCGCACAATTAGGTTCAGTGATCACACTCAATGCTCAAAGAAGTGGATAAAGGGGATTCGTTTATGCTGTAGATGTATCCGTTTCTACTATTTTCAGTATTAATTCCGGTGCAGCATTTGCGTTTCATCAAATGTTCAAATTGTTTCATCAGTCTAGAAGCATGCGTGTTTCACAAAGCCCTTCAATCTATATATAGCTACTCAGTATAGAAACAGAATTCCACCGGATTCCGCCTCGCAGTGCTGATCTCAATCCGATAGAGAATTGTTTAAACATAATTAAGTCATCTTTAGAGAAAGACGCTATCAAACAGAAAATTACGCGCGAGTCGTTCGAGCAATTCAAAGCTCGTGTATCCCGGCATCTGAATAATATCCCACTACAGTTCGTTGACAACGCTGTTGAAAGCATGCCAAAAAGATTGCACACTGTTGTAGAACAGAAGGGACATAGGACCAGATACTAGAGATGGAAAAGGACAACAACGGTTGCATATTCTGAGAACTGTCACTGCCGATGTATTCGTGGTAACTGTAACCGTTACGTTACCCACTGAGCGTAGTGTACTGAACTGATCTCGGACTCGACCGATCAAGCCTGCTCTTACAAATTTATTCATAACCTACTCCTGTCTAATATATAACAAATAACACAGTTTATAAAATGTTAATCCGTTCCAGAACTATTGCTATGGCTTGTTGGCCTTTTTCCCCGTTCGGCCCTGCATTTCAGCCGTGTCACGGCAGCAGTCACACAACAGCATAAGCTGTTGTTTTCCATCGGCATTTCTCCTCTCCATTTCTCCATGCAAAGTCACTTATTTCGACGTATTTCCATGCACTTATACCGTTAAAACGTTTTCATAACATATATACTGTTTAAGTTGTGTCATATAAAGCGTTCTAGAAGTACATAGGATGCGCCGAAATGCTGGTTTGAACATTTCTCCGTTGTAACGGTTAATAAATTCAAATTTTAGATGGAGTTTTATTTACAATGAGGGGAGAAATGAGCAAACTCTAAGTTGAAAGCCTGTATCACACAAAGTACTCAGTTCATCGTGTTCAGCGTCCAAAACTCATACTATAGAGCAAGTTTTCTTGGCTGAGGCTTGCAATTACAGGCAGAAATCATCGTTTTGTGTTGGAGAAATGAACGGAGAATTGTAGAGATGATCACTTCCGGCTACTGTCACGCGCGCTAAAAGTACAGTGAATCCGTTACAACTGTTGCTTTTGCGTTTTATTATTTGTTTTCGACTACGATAGATATCTTTTTACATACAACCACCTTGATTTCGTCTTTAACATCAGAGCCATGTGATAGTGGTAGCGATTCGTTTCCAGATTTGCCACTTCAAGCTCTGCGTGAACCTCTAAAGAAACCAGCCATTGAATAACCTTGTTGTTATTTTGCTCCCATCCTTCGATAACGGCTTGGGCAAAGCTTTCTCTGTTGGGAAATTTCTCAGTGTCGGCCCTACTATAAGTCAGTAGATATATTGTTCGCTGAATTCGGCCCTCAAGCTCGGCATTATTAACACAGCTGATATGAGTCGTGATCGAAAATTCGTTAGCCGTTTCAAAGTTTGGCACATGCACGGCTTTAAAAAATGAATATTCACAAGCTATTGTGACTTTGAAATCGTAAATGTGTATCGGTATTAATAAATTTAGTAAAAATGTATTTAATTTTAGAATTTTAGAATTTTAAAGCCGTAATTCTATATATTTTTTCATATGTACGCCACCCCTCCCCCCTACTTTTATGACGTCATATAGGCATGACATCACTGTATGTATGGTCATATTAAAAAAATAATTTGGTGCCCATTTAGAGACAAAGACGGCTCAAAAAACTGGCACAATCTACTGAAGCTAATTAAATGCCCTGGACGTGGGTGCCGTTCGCTCAGACATGTCTGAGGCGAGATTTTAGGTAGCTCACGTGGTATAATTGTTAATAACGTCCAGGGAATTTAACGAAAACAGCTCAAAACGAGAGGGGACAGTAAACACTTGGTGGGAATACGGATACGCTTGTCAATGCAAATTTGATGAAAAAGCCCGATACCCCGGGTAAAATAATATCCGAGGGCGTATCCAAATATTTTACTTAATTGTTTTCGCACAATTAGGTTCAGTGATCACACTCAATGCTCAAAGAAGTGGATAAAGGGGATTCGTTTATGCTGTAGATGTATCCGTTTCTACTATTTTCAGTATTAATTCCGGTGCAGCATTTGCGTTTCATCAAATGTTCAAATTGTTTCATCAGTCTAGAAGCATGCGTGTTTCACAAAGCCCTTCAATCTATATATAGCTACTCAGTATAGAAACAGAATTCCACCGGATTCCGCCTCGCAGTGCTGATCTCAATCCGATAGAGAATTGTTTAAACATAATTAAGTCATCTTTAGAGAAAGACGCTATCAAACAGAAAATTACGCGCGAGTCGTTCGAGCAATTCAAAGCTCGTGTATCCCGGCATCTGAATAATATCCCACTACAGTTCGTTGACAACGCTGTTGAAAGCATGCCAAAAAGATTGCACACTGTTGTAGAACAGAAGGGACATAGGACCAGATACTAGAGATGGAAAAGGACAACAACGGTTGCATATTCTGAGAACTGTCACTGCCGATGTATTCGTGGTAACTGTAACCGTTACGTTACCCACTGAGCGTAGTGTACTGAACTGATCTCGGACTCGACCGATCAAGCCTGCTCTTACAAATTTATTCATAACCTACTCCTGTCTAATATATAACAAATAACACAGTTTATAAAATGTGAATCCGTTCCAGAACTATTGCTATGGCTTGTTGGCCTTTTTCCCCGTTCGGCCCTGCATTTCAGCCGTGTCACGGCAGCAGTCACACAACAGCATAAGCTGTTGTTTTCCATCGGCATTTCTCCTCTCCATTTCTCCATGCAAAGTCACTTATTTCGACGTATTTCCATGCACTTATACCGTTAAAACGTTTTCATAACATATATACTGTTTAAGTTGTGTCATATAAAGCGTTCTAGAAGTACATAGGATGCGCCGAAATGCTGGTTTGAACATTTCTCCGTTGTAACGGTTAATAAATTCAAATTTTAGATGGAGTTTTATTTACAATGAGGGGAGAAATGAGCAAACTCTAAGTTGAAAGCCTGTATCACACAAAGTACTCAGTTCATCGTGTTCAGCGTCCAAAACTCATACTATAGAGCAAGTTTTCTTGGCTGAGGCTTGCAATTACAGGCAGAAATCATCGTTTTGTGTTGGAGCGGTGAATGAACGGAGAATTGTAGAGATGATCACTTCCGGCTACTGTCACGCGCGCTAAAAGTACAGTGAATCCGTTACAACTGTTGCTTTTGCGTTTTATTATTTGTTTTCGACTACGATAGATATCTTTTTACATACAACCACCTTGATTTCGTCTTTAACATCAGAGCCATGTGATAGTGGTAGCGATTCGTTTCCAGATTTGCCACTTCAAGCTCTGCGTGAACCTCTAAAGAAACCAGCCATTGAATAACCTTGTTGTTATTTTGCTCCCATCCTTCGATAACGGCTTGGGCAAAGCTTTCTCTGTTGGGAAATTTCTCAGTGTCGGCCCTACTATAAGTCAGTAGATATATTGTTCGCTGAATTCGGCCCTCAAGCTCGGCATTATTAACACAGCTGATATGAGTCGTGATCGAAAATTCGTTAGCCGTTTCAAAGTTTGGCACATGCACGGCTTTAAAAAATGAATATTCACAAGCTATTGTGACTTTGAAATCGTAAATGTGTATCGGTATTAATAAATTTAGTAAAAATGTATTTAATTTTAGAATTTTAGAATTTTAAAGCCGTAATTCTATATATTTTTTCATATGTACGCCACCCCTCCCCCCTACTTTTATGACGTCATATAGGCATGACGTCACTGTATGTATGGTCATATTAAAAAAATAATTTGGTGCCCATTTAGAGACAAAGACGGCTCAAAAAACTGGCACAATCTACTGAAGCTAATTAAATGCCCTGGACGTGGGTGCCGTTCGCTCAGACATGTCTGAGGCGAGATTTTAGGTAGCTCACGTGGTATAATTGTTAATAACGTCCAGGGAATTTAACGAAAACAGCTCAAAACGAGAGGGGACAGTAAACACTTGGTGGAATACGGATACGCTTGTCAATGCAAATTTGATGAAAAAGCCCGATACCCCGGGTAAAATAATATCCGAGGGCGTATCCAAATATTTTACTTAATTGTTTTCGCACAATTAGGTTCAGTGATCACACTCAATGCTCAAAGAAGTGGATAAAGGGGATTCGTTTATGCTGTAGATGTATCCGTTTCTACTATTTTCAGTATTAATTCCGGTGCAGCATTTGCGTTTCATCAAATGTTCAAATTGTTTCATCAGTCTAGAAGCATGCGTGTTTCACAAAGCCCTTCAATCTATATATAGCTACTCAGTATAGAAACAGAATTCCACCGGATTCCGCCTCGCAGTGCTGATCTCAATCCGATAGAGAATTGTTTAAACATAATTAAGTCATCTTTAGAGAAAGACGCTATCAAACAGAAAATTACGCGCGAGTCGTTCGAGCAATTCAAAGCTCGTGTATCCCGGCATCTGAATAATATCCCACTACAGTTCGTTGACAACGCTGTTGAAAGCATGCCAAAAAGATTGCACACTGTTGTAGAACAGAAGGGACATAGGACCAGATACTAGAGATGGAAAAGGACAACAACGGTTGCATATTCTGAGAACTGTCACTGCCGATGTATTCGTGGTAACTGTAACCGTTACGTTACCCACTGAGCGTAGTGTACTGAACTGATCTCGATCAAGCCTGCTCTTACAAATTTATTCATAACCTACTCCTGTCTAATATATAACAAATAACACAGTTTATAAAATGTTAATCCGTTCCAGAACTATTGCTATGGCTTGTTGGCCTTTTTCCCCGTTCGGCCCTGCATTTCAGCCGTGTCACGGCAGCAGTCACACAACAGCATAAGCTGTTGTTTTCCATCGGCATTTCTCCTCTCCATTTCTCCATGCAAAGTCACTTATTTCGACGTATTTCCATGCACTTATACCGTTAAAAGTTTTCATAACATATATACTGTTTAAGTTGTGTCATATAAAGCGTTCTAGAAGTACATAGGATGCGCCGAAATGCTGGTTTGAACATTTCTCCGTTGTAACGGTTAATAAATTCAAATTTTAGATGGAGTTTTATTTACAATGAGGGGAGAAATGAGCAAACTCTAAGTTGAAAGCCTGTATCACACAAAGTACTCAGTTCATCGTGTTCAGCGTCCAAAACTCATACTATAGAGCAAGTTTTCTTGGCTGAGGCTTGCAATTACAGGCAGAAATCATCGTTTTGTGTTGGAGAAATGAACGGAGAATTGTAGAGATGATCACTTCCGGCTACTGTTACGCGCGCTAAAAGTACAGTGAATCCGTTACAACTGTTGCTTTTGCGTTTTATTATTTGTTTTCGACTACGATAGATATCTTTTTACATACAACCACCTTGATTTCGTCTTTAACATCAGAGCCATGTGATAGTGGTAGCGATTCGTTTCCAGATTTGCCACTTCAAGCTCTGCGTGAACCTCTAAAGAAACCAGCCATTGAATAACCTTGTTGTTATTTTGCTCCCATCCTTCGATAACGGCTTGGGCAAAGCTTTCTCTGTTGGGAAATTTCTCAGTGTCGGCCCTACTATAAGTCAGTAGATATATTGTTCGCTGAATTCGGCCCTCAAGCTCGGCATTATTAACACAGCTGATATGAGTCGTGATCGAAAATTCGTTAGCCGTTTCAAAGTTTGGCACATGCACGGCTTTAAAAAATGAATATTCACAAGCTATTGTGACTTTGAAATCGTAAATGTGTATCGGTATTAATAAATTTAGTAAAAATGTATTTAATTTTAGAATTTTAGAATTTTAAAGCCGTAATTCTATATATTTTTTCATATGTACGCCACCCCTCCCCCCTACTTTTATGACGTCATATAGGCATGACGTCACTGTATGTATGGTCATATTAAAAAAATCATTTGGTGCCCATTTAGAGACAAAGACGGCTCAAAAAAGCTGGCACAATCTACTGAAGCTAATTAAATGCCCTGGACGTGGGTGCCGTTCGCTCAGACAACCCCTGCCATTTAAGTCGGACCTCTTCAGCAATTTTCGGCTATTTTTAACACAATCCCCCTCCCCCATTTCAATGTTGGTTTTCGAGAAGACCGAAATGTTGCCTTTCTATCCCAACATTGTGAAGGGGGAGGGGGGACAAGCGAAGTCATAAAAAATGCCCGCGATGTGTCAGAGGAGTTCGTTTAGTGTTCCGAATAGCCTTATTTTGTCGGGCGGTCCGTACTTAAATGGCGAAGGTTGTCTGAGGCGAGATTTTAGGTAGCTCACATGGTATAATTGTTAATAACGTCCAGGGAATTTAACGAAAACAGCTCAAAACGAGAGGGGACAGTAAACACTTGGTGGGAATACGGATACGCTTGTCAATGCAAATTTGATGAAAAAGCCCGATACCCCGGGTAAAATAATATCCGAGGGCGTATCCAAATATTTTACTTAATTGTTTTCGCACAATTAGGTTCAGTGATCACACTCAATGCTCAAAGAAGTGGATAAAGGGGATTCGTTTATGCTGTAGATGTATCCGTTTCTACTATTTTCAGTATTAATTCCGGTGCAGCATTTGCGTTTCATCAAATGTTCAAATTGTTTCATCAGTCTAGAAGCATGCGTGTTTCACAAAGCCCTTCAATCTATATATAGCTACTCAGTATAGAAACAGAATTCCACCGGATTCCGCCTCGCAGTGCTGATCTCAATCCGATAGAGAATTGTTTAAACATAATTAAGTCATCTTTAGAGAAAGACGCTATCAAACAGAAAATTACGCGCGAGTCGTTCGAGCAATTCAAAGCTCGTGTATCCCGGCATCTGAATAATATCCCACTACAGTTCGTTGACAACGCTGTTGAAAGCATGCCAAAAAGATTGCACACTGTTGTAGAACAGAAGGGACATAGGACCAGATACTAGAGATGGAAAAGGACAACAACGGTTGCATATTCTGAGAACTGTCACTGCCGATGTATTCGTGGTAACTGTAACCGTTACGTTACCCACTGAGCGTAGTGTACTGAACTGATCTCGGACTCGACCGATCAAGCCTGCTCTTACAAATTTATTCATAACCTACTCCTGTCTAATATATAACAAATAACACAGTTTATAAAATGTTAATCCGTTCCAGAACTATTGCTATGGCTTGTTGGCCTTTTTCCCCGTTCGGCCCTGCATTTCAGCCGTGTCACGGCAGCAGTCACACAACAGCATAAGCTGTTGTTTTCCATCGGCATTTCTCCTCTCCATTTCTCCATGCAAAGTCACTTATTTCGACGTATTTCCATGCACTTATACCGTTAAAACGTTTTCATAACATATATACTGTTTAAGTTGTGTCATATAAAGCGTTCTAGAAGTACATAGGATGCGCCGAAATGCTGGTTTGAACATTTCTCCGTTGTAACGGTTAATAAATTCAAATTTTAGATGGAGTTTTATTTACAATGAGGGGAGAAATGAGCAAACTCTAAGTTGAAAGCCTGTATCACACAAAGTACTCAGTTCATCGTGTTCAGCGTCCAAAACTCATACTATAGAGCAAGTTTTCTTGGCTGAGGCTTGCAATTACAGGCAGAAATCATCGTTTTGTGTTGGAGAAATGAACGGAGAATTGTAGAGATGATCACTTCCGGCTACTGTCACGCGCGCTAAAAGTACAGTGAATCCGTTACAACTGTTGCTTTTGCGTTTTATTATTTGTTTTCGACTACGATAGATATCTTTTTACATACAACCACCTTGATTTCGTCTTTAACATCAGAGCCATGTGATAGTGGTAGCGATTCGTTTCCAGATTTGCCACTTCAAGCTCTGCGTGAACCTCTAAAGAAACCAGCCATTGAATAACCTTGTTGTTATTTTGCTCCCATCCTTCGATAACGGCTTGGGCAAAGCTTTCTCTGTTGGGAAATTTCTCAGTGTCGGCCCTACTATAAGTCAGTAGATATATTGTTCGCTGAATTCGGCCCTCAAGCTCGGCATTATTAACACAGCTGATATGAGTCGTGATCGAAAATTCGTTAGCCGTTTCAAAGTTTGGCACATGCACGGCTTTAAAAAATGAATATTCACAAGCTATTGTGACTTTGAAATCGTAAATGTGTATCGGTATTAATAAATTTAGTAAAAATGTATTTAATTTTAGAATTTTAGAATTTTAAAGCCGTAATTCTATATATTTTTTCATATGTACGCCACCCCTCCCCCCTACTTTTATGACGTCATATAGGCATGACGTCACTGTATGTATGGTCATATTAAAAAAATAATTTGGTGCCCATTTAGAGACAAAGACGGCTCAAAAAACTGGCACAATCTACTGAAGCTAATTAAATGCCCTGGACGTGGGTGCCGTTCGCTCAGACATGTCTGAGGCGAGATTTTAGGTAGCTCACGTGGTATAATTGTTAATAACGTCCAGGGAATTTAACGAAAACAGCTCAAAACGAGAGGGGACAGTAAACACTTGGTGGGAATACGGATACGCTTGTCAATGCAAATTTGATGAAAAAGCCCGATACCCCGGGTAAAATAATATCCGAGGGCGTATCCAAATATTTTACTTAATTGTTTTCGCACAATTAGGTTCAGTGATCACACTCAATGCTCAAAGAAGTGGATAAAGGGGATTCGTTTATGCTGTAGATGTATCCGTTTCTACTATTTTCAGTATTAATTCCGGTGCAGCATTTGCGTTTCATCAAATGTTCAAATTGTTTCATCAGTCTAGAAGCATGCGTGTTTCACAAAGCCCTTCAATCTATATATAGCTACTCAGTATAGAAACAGAATTCCACCGGATTCCGCCTCGCAGTGCTGATCTCAATCCGATAGAGAATTGTTTAAACATAATTAAGTCATCTTTAGAGAAAGACGCTATCAAACAGAAAATTACGCGCGAGTCGTTCGAGCAATTCAAAGCTCGTGTATCCCGGCATCTGAATAATATCCCACTACAGTTCGTTGACAACGCTGTTGAAAGCATGCCAAAAAGATTGCACACTGTTGTAGAACAGAAGGGACATAGGACCAGATACTAGAGATGGAAAAGGACAACAACGGTTGCATATTCTGAGAACTGTCACTGCCGATGTATTCGTGGTAACTGTAACCGTTACGTTACCCACTGAGCGTAGTGTACTGAACTGATCTCGATCAAGCCTGCTCTTACAAATTTATTCATAACCTACTCCTGTCTAATATATAACAAATAACACAGTTTATAAAATGTTAATCCGTTCCAGAACTATTGCTATGGCTTGTTGGCCTTTTTCCCCGTTCGGCCCTGCATTTCAGCCGTGTCACGGCAGCAGTCACACAACAGCATAAGCTGTTGTTTTCCATCGGCATTTCTCCTCTCCATTTCTCCATGCAAAGTCACTTATTTCGACGTATTTCCATGCACTTATACCGTTAAAAGTTTTCATAACATATATACTGTTTAAGTTGTGTCATATAAAGCGTTCTAGAAGTACATAGGATGCGCCGAAATGCTGGTTTGAACATTTCTCCGTTGTAACGGTTAATAAATTCAAATTTTAGATGGAGTTTTATTTACAATGAGGGGAGAAATGAGCAAACTCTAAGTTGAAAGCCTGTATCACACAAAGTACTCAGTTCATCGTGTTCAGCGTCCAAAACTCATACTATAGAGCAAGTTTTCTTGGCTGAGGCTTGCAATTACAGGCAGAAATCATCGTTTTGTGTTGGAGAAATGAACGGAGAATTGTAGAGATGATCACTTCCGGCTACTGTTACGCGCGCTAAAAGTACAGTGAATCCGTTACAACTGTTGCTTTTGCGTTTTATTATTTGTTTTCGACTACGATAGATATCTTTTTACATACAACCACCTTGATTTCGTCTTTAACATCAGAGCCATGTGATAGTGGTAGCGATTCGTTTCCAGATTTGCCACTTCAAGCTCTGCGTGAACCTCTAAAGAAACCAGCCATTGAATAACCTTGTTGTTATTTTGCTCCCATCCTTCGATAACGGCTTGGGCAAAGCTTTCTCTGTTGGGAAATTTCTCAGTGTCGGCCCTACTATAAGTCAGTAGATATATTGTTCGCTGAATTCGGCCCTCAAGCTCGGCATTATTAACACAGCTGATATGAGTCGTGATCGAAAATTCGTTAGCCGTTTCAAAGTTTGGCACATGCACGGCTTTAAAAAATGAATATTCACAAGCTATTGTGACTTTGAAATCGTAAATGTGTATCGGTATTAATAAATTTAGTAAAAATGTATTTAATTTTAGAATTTTAGAATTTTAAAGCCGTAATTCTATATATTTTTTCATATGTACGCCACCCCTCCCCCCTACTTTTATGACGTCATATAGGCATGACGTCACTGTATGTATGGTCATATTAAAAAAATCATTTGGTGCCCATTTAGAGACAAAGACGGCTCAAAAAAGCTGGCACAATCTACTGAAGCTAATTAAATGCCCTGGACGTGGGTGCCGTTCGCTCAGACAACCCCTGCCATTTAAGTCGGACCTCTTCAGCAATTTTCGGCTATTTTTAACACAATCCCCCTCCCCCATTTCAATGTTGGTTTTCGAGAAGACCGAAATGTTGCCTTTCTATCCCAACATTGTGAAGGGGGAGGGGGGACAAGCGAAGTCATAAAAAATGCCCGCGATGTGTCAGAGGAGTTCGTTTAGTGTTCCGAATAGCCTTATTTTGTCGGGCGGTCCGTACTTAAATGGCGAAGGTTGTCTGAGGCGAGATTTTAGGTAGCTCACATGGTATAATTGTTAATAACGTCCAGGGAATTTAACGAAAACAGCTCAAAACGAGAGGGGACAGTAAACACTTGGTGGGAATACGGATACGCTTGTCAATGCAAATTTGATGAAAAAGCCCGATACCCCGGGTAAAATAATATCCGAGGGCGTATCCAAATATTTTACTTAATTGTTTTCGCACAATTAGGTTCAGTGATCACACTCAATGCTCAAAGAAGTGGATAAAGGGGATTCGTTTATGCTGTAGATGTATCCGTTTCTACTATTTTCAGTATTAATTCCGGTGCAGCATTTGCGTTTCATCAAATGTTCAAATTGTTTCATCAGTCTAGAAGCATGCGTGTTTCACAAAGCCCTTCAATCTATATATAGCTACTCAGTATAGAAACAGAATTCCACCGGATTCCGCCTCGCAGTGCTGATCTCAATCCGATAGAGAATTGTTTAAACATAATTAAGTCATCTTTAGAGAAAGACGCTATCAAACAGAAAATTACGCGCGAGTCGTTCGAGCAATTCAAAGCTCGTGTATCCCGGCATCTGAATAATATCCCACTACAGTTCGTTGACAACGCTGTTGAAAGCATGCCAAAAAGATTGCACACTGTTGTAGAACAGAAGGGACATAGGACCAGATACTAGAGATGGAAAAGGACAACAACGGTTGCATATTCTGAGAACTGTCACTGCCGATGTATTCGTGGTAACTGTAACCGTTACGTTACCCACTGAGCGTAGTGTACTGAACTGATCTCGGACTCGACCGATCAAGCCTGCTCTTACAAATTTATTCATAACCTACTCCTGTCTAATATATAACAAATAACACAGTTTATAAAATGTTAATCCGTTCCAGAACTATTGCTATGGCTTGTTGGCCTTTTTCCCCGTTCGGCCCTGCATTTCAGCCGTGTCACGGCAGCAGTCACACAACAGCATAAGCTGTTGTTTTCCATCGGCATTTCTCCTCTCCATTTCTCCATGCAAAGTCACTTATTTCGACGTATTTCCATGCACTTATACCGTTAAAACGTTTTCATAACATATATACTGTTTAAGTTGTGTCATATAAAGCGTTCTAGAAGTACATAGGATGCGCCGAAATGCTGGTTTGAACATTTCTCCGTTGTAACGGTTAATAAATTCAAATTTTAGATGGAGTTTTATTTACAATGAGGGGAGAAATGAGCAAACTCTAAGTTGAAAGCCTGTATCACACAAAGTACTCAGTTCATCGTGTTCAGCGTCCAAAACTCATACTATAGAGCAAGTTTTCTTGGCTGAGGCTTGCAATTACAGGCAGAAATCATCGTTTTGTGTTGGAGAAATGAACGGAGAATTGTAGAGATGATCACTTCCGGCTACTGTCACGCGCGCTAAAAGTACAGTGAATCCGTTACAACTGTTGCTTTTGCGTTTTATTATTTGTTTTCGACTACGATAGATATCTTTTTACATACAACCACCTTGATTTCGTCTTTAACATCAGAGCCATGTGATAGTGGTAGCGATTCGTTTCCAGATTTGCCACTTCAAGCTCTGCGTGAACCTCTAAAGAAACCAGCCATTGAATAACCTTGTTGTTATTTTGCTCCCATCCTTCGATAACGGCTTGGGCAAAGCTTTCTCTGTTGGGAAATTTCTCAGTGTCGGCCCTACTATAAGTCAGTAGATATATTGTTCGCTGAATTCGGCCCTCAAGCTCGGCATTATTAACACAGCTGATATGAGTCGTGATCGAAAATTCGTTAGCCGTTTCAAAGTTTGGCACATGCACGGCTTTAAAAAATGAATATTCACAAGCTATTGTGACTTTGAAATCGTAAATGTGTATCGGTATTAATAAATTTAGTAAAAATGTATTTAATTTTAGAATTTTAGAATTTTAAAGCCGTAATTCTATATATTTTTTCATATGTACGCCACCCCTCCCCCCTACTTTTATGACGTCATATAGGCATGACGTCACTGTATGTATGGTCATATTAAAAAAATAATTTGGTGCCCATTTAGAGACAAAGACGGCTCAAAAAAGCTGGCACAATCTACTGAAGCTAATTAAATGCCCTGGACGTGGGTGCCGTTCGCTCAGACAACCCCTGCCATTTAAGTCGGACCTCTTCAGCAATTTTCGGCTATTTTTAACACAATCCCCCTCCCCCATTTCAATGTTGGTTTTCGAGAAGACCGAAATGTTGCCTTTCTATCCCAACATTGTGAAGGGGGAGGGGGGACAAGCGAAGTCATAAAAAATGCCCGCGATGTGTCAGAGGAGTTCGTTTAGTGTTCCGAATAGCCTTATTTTGTCGGGCGGTCCGTACTTAAATGGCGAAGGTTGTAGTTACCCATCATTTTCAGTGTCGTCTGACATTTGTTCTATGTCAATATCAACCAATCAACTTCTTTGTTTATGTCTGTTACTAACAGTAATATACGACCTCGTGACGAGGGTCTTCTCGGTCAGATCCAAGATGGCGGCTACTCCGAGAGAAGACCCTGGTAAACGCTGAACTGTCATGTATTCTGATTGGCCCTTCGATTATGACACAAGGGTTGTTCTAACGATGCTTTTTATTGGCCAAACGGACTGAGTCCAGAGAGTTGGATTTGTATATAGATTTGATTGCTCAAATTTTATCAATAAAACGATTTTAAATAACCTTAACACGTCGTTGTATAGGTAGAGCAATAGATGAAGTGCATTACTGGGTAGTTTTCTGGTAAATTTCATCAGTGAGAAAGCCAGGAGAAGCCGTTAAATCTGAACATGTTCTATCGATCTCTTCGCTTCAACGCTAACAGAAAATGATTCTCTTCTAGCTTAGATACATCCTGGTAGCTTTGTGATACTTTTCCACTGTTTCTTTATCCAAGTAAACCCCATTTCGAACTGTTTAGTAGACCTGGTTCGCCGCGTGGAAATACCGTTAATCGCATCTCGCTCACTCCGGATTGGGTTACCTATGGTTTGTAGGCACGTGTTAAACAATGCCATATTTAGCTTGGCCGCCATATTGGACGCCCACATCACGTGATTAAAATCTCCAGGATTTCTGGAGATTTTTAGTCACGTGATTCAGCCTTTACCAGGGTCTTCTCTCGGAGTAGCCGCCATCGTGGATCTGACCGAGAAGACCCTGGGAACGAGGTTGGTAATATATAGTTCGAGCCGAAACTCAAATGTTGAAACAGAATACTAAGCGTGGACGAATGCCGAAAGAAAATAATTCGAACGAAGCCGTATCGTACGGTGGCTCCGAAGTGACATGTAAAACGAGCGCATTTATTTGTAGCGCCTTTTATTTGGAGCGCCTTTTTTGTAGCACTATGGTGTAACACCGCTAAGCGACGCTCACGTGACGGTTGGCGCTCGGTGTTCAAATTCGTTAGTATGGAGCCTCGCAGATGGTCGAAAATCGCGAAATAGTATTCGTTTTTTTTCGAGAATGAGGGATCGCTCGATCCTGAAATTCAGGCAGGCCTTAGTTCATTTATCATTCTAGCGACGACAGGTGTTTCGTGACATTTCCGTGACGAAGTAAAAGTGAGATATTGGAGGTGAGAATTGTACTAGCTGATTGTGGCAGAAGTCTTCGGGAGATTCCAGCCTTCTCTCTTTCTTAGGTGATGAGGAGAAGGGGATGAAAAACTCCTAAAACACCCTAAAATGGTTCAAAGAGAAGAAAAACTACAAATGAAACAACATGGAAGCGAAAAGGCATGTTTATTTATAACATACTAGAGGTAATCAAAAATTATTGAAGTGAGTTCAATTTGTTGTTAGAATCATCTGTGTGAGCTGACTGAGAAGAACCTGTTTTGCATATTTTGTGGCGTAACGAAAAATATAGGCCTATAATGTTACATGCTGGATGAAACATCTTTTTTTGCATTGTACCAAGAAGTTATTATATGTAAATCAATTACTTCTGTTATAATTTACATGAAAACAATTCTCGATTCTGATTCGCTAAGAGCAGTGCAATTCAAATGTAATTGAGTGCAAAAAGTGTAATTCAGTGCAAAAAAGTGTAATACCAGCAGTGCAAATTACAAATTTTATCTATTCTGATTGGCTAGTGAAACAATACAAAATCAAGGACAGCCAATCAGATCAGACTTTTAACAATAGACAATTTTTGCTGAAAATTTGTTGGTAAACAAGCAAAAAAAATGGCTGCCATTTTTGAAAATCAAAGATTTGCTCAACCAAAACCAGGCAGGGCGGACTTTCCACAAAAACAAGGGATTTCCAGCCGAGAATGTTTTCAATTGGAGGAAGTAGATGTCCGGTTGCTCTGTTCAAAGAGTTTGTAAGCCGAAGACCAGTGCAGTTACGGAACACTAGGCCATTTTACCTCTCGGTAAAACACAACAGGAAACGACGTGGTTTGGTCCAAAGTCCAGCCGATGAAAGTGATGAAGCCAACGAACAGGAAGAGTGCGAACTTTCTATGGCCATTTCCCGACGTAACAACAGTTCAAGTGAACTAGTTCCTCTCCAAGACAACCATCAGTTCACACAAAACGCCATCCCGTTGCAGGATGCCTGCCCTCGGCACAACAATTTCGCAGTGGAATGCCAGTACAGTCAATGGCCAGCCCTTCGGCTTCCAACAGCAATGCGACCTCACACACGGCCCTTTCCATGAATCCAATGATGATGGGATCTCAGGCTCAGAACCTCATGAACACTTTCAATAACTGCAAAGTAGTGTTCAACTTCAACAACAAGTCCTCGCCAGGTTCAATTCCTCCTTGCAAACGACGCTATCACGATTCACATCCTTGAAAGCGATTCCGACTCCGATTAAACTACTTGAAGTGAACTTAAACTGAACAACTTAGCCTAATTACGGCTGAAATCTCTGTTTAAAGCAAAATTTTAGCTTCAAAACGTGCATTTCCTACCGAAGACTTTGTTTTCGTGTCATTGACTTTGCAGACTGTGGTATTATGGGTTGCTATTTGTGTAAGAGCCAATCAGTTGGAATAAAACACTCACGTGAGGTCACGCGCCCTTGAACAACAAATTGAATTAGTGTCGTCACTTCCTTTGTCTGAAATGTTTTCATGTATATTATTAATAAGTAATCATATGATTACCTATACTAATATTTCAAAATGCAAAATTGCACATTTGTTACTGCAAATGAAAAGGGTAACATTACCCATAACATTTTATATTCTTCGCTTGCAACCACGTGCTATTGGGTTGCATCGATGTCACGAAACATATTTTTTATTGCTAAATAAAATAAAATGTCTATAAGCTTGAAGAGGGATCAAAACTACGCCTCTGGGCCAAATTTTGCAGCAGAAGAGCATTTCGTTACAGAGTTATGGGCGAACGAATATGTGAAATTGTCCGTGTAAAATGTATGAGGCGGCCATCCTAGTGGATAGCCGCAGGAGCCCATTACCAGGAGCGTACCTATGTGATGGGTAGCGTACCTATGTGATGGGTAGCGCCCACAGCACAGTAGACGATGTGGCTATTTATAGTATATATCACCAGGAGCCATTACCAGGAGCGTACCTATGTGATGGGTAGCGCCCACAGCACAGTAGACGATGTGGCTATTTATAGTCGCGAAGTTCTAGAATGCGATTATGTTGTCTTTTGTTCTCTTGCGCTTTAGTATTTTTAGCAGGTTGAACCGTGTTAATTCCAATTTTTCAGTGCATCCTGATTGGTTAAAAGTGACGGCCTTTGTTTCTTCTCGCAGGAAACACAAAGCTAAAAATAGCTACATCATCTGTTCTGCTGTTGGACAGACCTGATACTATTCATAACACTCGAATGATATGCACGGATGAATTTAGGCTATAAACACCAAATAACTCCAAATAACTGCATGTATATGTTGCGCATTTGCACGTGTAATACGAAATAGGCAAGTATAAATACTGAATGCAAGCAGCATGCTCGCTCTCTTGCTCAGTTTTCTTACCGTAGGGTCGTAGGTTCCTCCCCTAAGCCAAGCCGTTCCAGCTTTGGCTTAGGCCGCTAGGTCCATATTTATCCCATACCTAAATACGACTGGGCATGAATGCGAGTGTTATAGAATAGATTACTATTTAATAATATCATACTATAATAATATAATATAACTCCATCTATAACTGCATGTGTATAGTCTAAAATCCTATGAATGAAAACTAGATAACCTAAGTCATGCTGTAAATTGTAGGTATATAATAGCATATAACTAATATATAGCCATAATCGTAATATTAGGACACGATTTGCGTAATCGATTGAATTATATCTATAAACAGTTGCAAAGAAGCCATTCTCTAATCGAAATCAAAACACAAAAAAGAGGTTTTTGCAGTACTAATGAAACAATTGTTTTTCCACAATTGTTTTTCCATTGGAAAAGAAAATTGATATATTGTATTAATCGTTCGCTATTAAAATTGATTTAAAAACTATAATATAATCAAATTACAATATTGTTTTTTCTTACTCATCTATAAACGATTATACACAATCGTCTGCATGTATATGTTGTGGTTCAAAAAATTTTTGGTTCGATTTTTTTTTTAAACCAGTTCAATTTTTTTTAAACCGGTTCAAAATGTTTACACTAGTTCAATTTTTTTACACCAGTTCAAAATTTTAAAACCAGTTTATTTTTTAACATTCTAAAAGGGAAGTTATGTTAACTGATGTTAGGGTTATTTTAAATGCTGGATTTGGGATTTAGCCCTGAACATCCTAAATTAGTGACTACATGTAGCTCTAAACACCCTAAAATTATTAGTGACTAGCTCTAAACACCCTAAATTAGTGAGCATCCGTTGTTGACGGTTAGGGTATTTTTAAATGTAGGGGTAGGGTTTGTATTAGTTCACAGGTCCATTGAAGAAGCATTATTATTCTGAGTTGTTCAGTGATCTAGTTCTAAGTGTAGTGACTATAGCTCTAAACACCCTAAATTCCTAAATTAGTGAGCATCCGTTGTTGACGGTAAGGGTATTTTTAAATGTAGGGGTAGGGTTTGTATTAGTTCACAGGACCATTGAAGAAGCATTATTATTCTGAGTTGTTGAGTGTTCTAGTTCTAATTTATAAGTGTAGTGACAATAGCTCTAAACACCCTAAATTAGTGAGCACCCGTTGTTGACGGTTAGGGTGTTTTTAAATGTAGGGGTAGGGTTTGTATTAGTTCAAAGGACCATTGAAGAAGCATTATTATTCTGAGTTGTTTATGGCATCATAGAAGGCCTCTTTACTTACGCACGGTTCATCGACCATCTTTGAAGAATCCGGTGCGCATTCGCGTATAAATTTAAGAGACTGGAAACAAATTAGCATAATGAGAGGGACTGGGTTCAACGACTAGCACTTATAGAATATACGGTGGTGTTCAAATCAAAGATTGCTTCTGTAGCGCATTGCGTTAGGCGACTGGATCATCGAGTCGGCTGAAGTTAAGCCCGATCGGGCAGGGTTAGTGAGTGGATGGGTGACCGCCAAGGAAAGTGGTAAGTAAGTGGTACAGTAAGGTAAGTAGTCAAGGGGGCAAGGGAAGAAAGGGAATGGCTGGCTTTTTTTTTTGGCAGGGGAGGGGTGGGTAGATTTTTTTTTCTTTTGAAAAAAATTAACCAGAACTGGTGTAAAAATTTTGAACTGGTTTAAAAATTTTGAACCAAAATAAATTTCCAACCACAACATATACACTCTTTTACAAAGAATAGCGGTGTTACTAGACCTTTTTATTTTAGGTCGTGAGGGCCTCGAAATACCCTAAGAAAACTTGACATGTAAAATACGTTGCAAATACGTACATAACAAAATGAAATAAGTTCCTATCAAACTGGGCAGGAAAGGAAACCTCAGTTCCCCTCCTCAAGTTTCTCCTCTTTTAAACTCGTGGAAGTACGCATGGGCAGAAACGAGTTATCCCAATGGGGAAGTTCTCTCACTCACTGGATCACTATACAGAGGTTATGCACCATCACGTGACTTCCTAGCAACTGTTGCTACGCCGCCATGCTGGATGACACTGAGGTAGAACCAAAATGGCGTACTGTTTGACTGAGCGCCGGAGTTCGAGTGATGAAATATTAAATACCTTTATGTTGCGCCCAGAAAAGCTACTGTGTAATCACAGCCTCGATATGTGAAATGTGCTTTGTATGCCAGCATCAAGCTCAGTTTGGTGAATGAAGACATCAACTACGCGACACCACCCAGCTTGGGATTAATTTGCCACGAGCGCGCGTGGCCATTTATTCAAGTATCGCGATAATCACTAATCCGTTTATCTCAGTGAGGTGTTGAGAGATAAATGTCATTCAACAAAGGTGGGAACAGACAACAGCCACAAATCACACTTTGTGACAGCCCCCGGCCTAAATTTGGGCAAAGTTCAATAATATATTGAAAAACACTTTGGCCACGATGGTTTCTGAACAAGTTTCCCTATAATTTAAGTTTACACTAACTTACCACTGGTCTATACTCTTCCGCCGAATTATTTTCATATAGTTACGAATGTTCTGAGTTGATGTTCAGTAACTATCTGGTGCTTTTAGAGAATGCAAACAATGCATATGAACGTGAAGCATTAATCCTCCTATCGGAAACATGTAAGTCGTACTAAACGATGTATAGTCTCTAAAACTATAAGTTATCTTCAGTATCTCTTTCATTTAGGATCATTGCAAGGGCTTTCGGCCGAGACAACTAAGTAAGCAAACGTATAACTGGTTGCCTTCAAAACAATGATCAAACATCTGCTGTGAAGCTAATTTCATCGCCTTTTTTGTTTTATAATTCGTTGAAAGCCTCTAAAACCTAGACAAAAATGAAGGGCTATTATTCTTGGTGAAACGTGTGCTCATGTTAGTCTCACCGACGCCCACCATTGTTTTGTGTTCATTACCAAATGCTTGACAAATTAGCATATTGCTTGATAACAAACTCCAGTGACAGAATCAAAGAAAAGTGTCCTCGTCAGTTTCAGTTTATCGGCAAATGCAAGTAAGAAGTTTCTGAAAGCTTTTTTTTGTCATATCTCAAAAAGCGTGGGATGCGACAGGCCAGATGTTTCCCGAGATTAATCCGCATTGAACATGTATTGGAAGTCATAGATGTCTTATTTCTGACAGCTCGTGAGCCGGTGCGGCAATGCAAAACCAAACCTTTTTGGCTGTTTCGAAGATCTTAAACCTAAATAATAAGTAAAAGTCTTTTTATTGAGCAGTTACTGTTCACCATGAACTCGACCAAAGAGTTCAGCCGTCAGTGAGCGTCGCTAATAAAACTTTAAAGCATTGCTAAGGTCACTTAAAAGACTTCAATCTCAGTATAGACAGGCCAATTTATGTAAAAATTATGCAATACTTTGCAGGTCCCTTAATTTTGGCCACTTGCGTGCTGAGTCAAACAGTACGCCATTTCGGTTCAACCTGCCATCCAACATTGCCGCGTAACAACAGTTCCTAGGAAGTCACGTGATGGTGCAAAACCTCTATTGTTAGCACGGCCTGGGAGGAGATTGACAATAGCAATCGATTTTGAGTCTCCGATATTTCGTCGACTATAGCACGCGGTTGATAAAATGTTTCAGATAATTATCGCAATCTGTTTTCCTTATAAATCAGTTCACTTATTATTATTCTGCTTATTTAGCAGCGACGTACAGTGTCGAGAATGTATTTTGGTAGTTGTGTTTTTTTACAGTGCCGCTGCGCAGGTTATACAATGACTTACAAAATTCAACGCAGGAACCACAACTTTTTGTGGTCGAATACACAATAAATCAGACACTGTTATGAGTTGTCTCTCTCAGGACTTTTTACATCTTCTGCATTTCGACTTCTGCTTTGGCGGTTGTAGTTTGACTGTAATCTGGCTTTCAGGCACCTGAACATGAATCGTCCCAATGTCTACTGACTGAATCAGCATTTGTGTCATCTTCTTGTACATATTCATGAGACTGGGTAAACCTGGATAATAATAATCATCTAGAGTAGTTTCAACATATGGAAACCCATGGTGAGTAGCGAAATTTCTTGCGCTGATCTTTGAAACCTGTCTTTTTTCAGTTTCGTCCACTTTATTGCCCACAAGCAAAATCTGTGCATCCGAGCCATATGTTTCAAGAAGATCGATCCAGCGATGCAACCCCAACAACGTTTTCTCGCGCGTGAGATCAAAGACTAGGAATATGCCATGGACACCTCGCAAATACATTGGCTGAATACTAGAATATTTTTCTTGACCAGCTGTGTCTGTAATCATCATTTGAACAAATTTGGTGTCATATCGGAAGTGGGCCCAGTCGATATAGATGCCTATAGAATTCTTTATCAGTTTAATATTAAATCCTGGGTTGTTAAGCTTCTGAAACAGTCACAACTTTCCAACAGCTGCATCACCAAGGAATAGGGTTTTGAATTTAAAGTCATAGTTAGGCCTTTCTGGAACTCTGTTAAATTTAACATTTGGGTTGTCAGTATCAAAACATGATTGTTTAGAAGTGCCTGCAGTAGGTGACCTTTCTAATCGAGCAGATGAACCCGAAGTTGCTACAGTATGTTACCTATTTAATCTAGCAGATGAACCTGAAGTGTCTACAGTAGGTGACCTTTCTAATCGAGCAGATGAACCCGAAGTTGCTGCAGTAGGTGACCTTTTTAATCCAGCAGATGAACCTGAAGTGCCTGCAGTAGGTGACCTTTTTAATCCAGCAGATGAACCTGAAGTGCCTGCAGTAGGTGACCTTTTTAATCCAGCAGATGAACCTGAAGTGCCTGCAGTAGGTGACCTTTTTAATCCAGCAGATGAACCTGAAGTGCCTGCAGTAGGTGACCTCTTTAATCCAGCAGATGAACCTGAAGTTGCTGCAGTAGGTGACCTTTTTAATCCAGTAGATGAACCTGAAGTGCCTGCAGTAGGTGACCTCTTTAATCCAGCAGATGAACCTGAAGTTGCTGCAGTAGGTGACCTTTTTAATCCAGTAGATGAACCTGAAGTGCCTGCAGTAGGTGACCTTTTTAATCCAGCAGATGAACCTGAAGTGCCTGCAGTAGGTGACCTCTTTAATCCAGCAGATGAACCTGAAGTTGCTGCAGTAGGTGACCTTTTTAATCCAGCAGATGAACCTGAAGTGCCTGCAGTAGGTGACCTTTTTAATCCAGCAGATGAACCTGAAGTGCCTGCAGTAGGTGACCTTTCTAATCCAGCAGATGAACCTGAAGTGCCTGCAGTAGGTGACCTCTTTAATCCAGCAGATGAACCTGAAGTGCCTGCAGTAGGTGACCTCTTTAATCCAGCAGATGAACCTGAAGTGCCTGCAGTAGGTAACCTTGTTAATCCAGCATATGAACCTGAAGTGCGTGCTTGTACTTTGATGCCGTTGCGGGAAGAGGTCTGTAGCGTGTTTCTTATACTCTTAAGCTTTCGCACAATAATTGCTGAATCTGGTCGATCACGACTTCTGTCCTTCAGACATCTAAGGACCACCGACCTCATCTTGTTATGTGCCATTTCTTCAATATCATTCTTTCTGCGAACTGACTCACTGATTTTACTACCATCTGGAAAAGTAATAGTTTAAATGTGTATTTGTTATTTGTTAAGTGTTCATGATACGGAGAGAATATTTGTATCCAATGCTGGTTTGGCATTGCACAAAATAAGTAATTGAAAGATCAAGGGACTTTTCTGTCACCGCATTACCACATGTATAACTTAGAAAACATTTGGTAACACCCCAACTGATACAGCAATAAAGAGCCAGGAAGGAAGATATATGGGCATGTGGTAATCATATTTCCTGGTAACCTGCGATCATGCTTTCCTGATCGAGGGCCTGATCGCACATTAATAGGGACCTTAAGTAATCACGCCGACGAAAACGTCTATATTTCAACCCGGCGTTGTCTGCAAAAAGACAACGTGACGCCCCCGGCCAAGTGTCACGTTTTAAAGAGACCACTAACGTAAGAAAGATAAACAATCCGTTTTTCATTCGGCGTGAACGGAACTCTGTGCTCATGTTTTTCGAAAATCTGGTTGTGAGAAACAATGAAAGGTGAACAAAGGATAAAGTAAACACCAAATTTCGGCAGAAAACACTTTTCTAGGTCCCGTCGTCACCGCCGTCGCCGTCCTGGTTTCTTCAGTTCTTACAAAACGTGAATAATACAAAAACAAGCCAAAACGTTTTGGGGAAACAAAATGATCTGGATCACTAATGTTCTCGTGCTTATTTTGAACGTGATTTTTTTGCATATTGTGGTTTGTTGGTTTAAAACATTAATAGTTAGCGAGGCTTTCCCTGAGACCTCGTAACTTTAATTTGTCAGTACTAGTGTGGGGTCGGGATAAGAATTTGTCGGGTCAATAATTCTCATACACCTCCTAGCATGCTCCTAGTGGTAATCAATTATGCTCCTTGGCTACATGAACGGCCGCGCCAACGATTTAGGACACTGCTATGAGAACATTTAGCGGAGTTACTTTGGGCTTTGCTTCTCGTGTAGCTGTGATGTTACAGTTTTATATACATACAAAGGTAAGATAATTATCGTACTGTGTACTGCATAAGTTTGAGCTCAATTCGACGCGAATTTGTCATTTTGTGGAGGTTGTTGTGATTGCTGGAATCGATTTTCGAATGAACTCTCCACCCTTTCCATTAATTATAAAGGGGATAATATTTTTAGGACCAGACACAGTTTAAAGACAATATTCAAACATTATTTTTACAATTTCGTATGTTACACTAATAACACAGAAACTATGCTTGGGCTTCCTGTGACAATTCCCGTGTGGAATAGATTACCTGTACACGTGGTAAATGCTCATCATTAGCAATATTTTCCAGTGCTATCTGCCCTGCGATTGAGTCAACGAGGCATTCTCCGTATCCAAGACGCTTATAACTGATATTTATTCATTTATTACATCTTTCATATTTATGGCTATTTATTATTATCTACTTTTATTGCCTGCACTTGCACTATTTATTGACTTTGTATTTCACTCCTGTATTTTGCAATGATTTTCTTCTCATTTTTTAATGCATCTTCTGGTATTAGTGTACGCTATTAAAGGAAGTAAAAATATAATATCTACACAGAGCTGCGAAGAGCCTCTTCATTGAATTCAAAACAGTTCTACAGAATGAGTGTCCGTGTTTTATCAGATGTGGAAGCGAGAGGTTGTAAATCCGATAAAGCACGGATACTAATTCTGTATATGGCTTATCAAATGTCTAGGTGCCAGAGTCGTGTTTTCAATTATTTTGGCGATTCGACCTATTTCTGGAGTTCATGCAAATCAGGACGAAATCTGTGGGTGATTTAGGAACTTCATGCAATACAATAAATAAACTACACTTCCCGGAATGTTTAATACAGTCAAAATTACACTTCTGCACCGCGGCAGTTCGAGAGGCTGATCTTTGGAAATGGTTCAAATTAATAAAACTCCAGATTATTATCCTGTTTGGTAAATATTTCACTTCTTACTGTAACGTAAAGTTGAGAAGTTGTGGGATGCATTAGGGACTTCATGCAGTGCAATAAATAAACTACACTTCCCGGAATGTTTAATACACTCAAAAATACACTTCTGCACCGCGGCAGTTCGAGAGGCTGATCTTTGGAAATGGTTCAAATTAATAAAACTCCAGATTATTATCCTGTTTGGTAAATATTTCACTTCTTACTGTAACGTAAAGTTGAGAAGTTGTGGGATGCAATAGGGACTTCATGCAGTACTACACTACCCGGAATGTTTTATATAGGCCCTGTTTTGTTAGCGGAGCTAATTGATATTCAAATCAGTTCGCGGAAATCTGACTGACTGTAAATTCGAAGTCAAATAAAGTTTATGTATGTATGTACCCACAGCAGGCTCGAAGCTTGCCATTTCAGCACTAAATTAGCAAATTGAGAGAAAAAAGGAACGTCGTAAATCAGTATGGCATTTCACTTGATACGCTGGTGGAGTTTATTTTGATGCGAACAGTTGCAATCGTAGTTTCCCGACACAACCGATTAATACGAAGGACCAAGAAACACTCCGTTACGCTGGTTGTCAAAAGCTTCTGAACAGCTTCTACTTCTGTTTAATACTCCGGAGCAAAGTCAGAGTGCACGGAAAATAATAAGTATGCAAACAATAAATGCGAAATCAAATTTTCAAAATGTTCAAAATTTCATGTAACCGTCTCAGTGGATAAGCGCCGCTCTGTTGAGCGGAAGGTCGCGGGTTCAAACCCCGGCCGGACCAACACTCAGGGTCTTAAAATAACTGAGTAGAAGGTGCTGCCGGTTAGACCTTCACGTCTTCTCGGATAAGGACGTAACATCGTAGGACTAGTATTCCCAATTAGCTACAAAGCTAAATACATTGACACTTAAATAAAGTCACTTACTTACTTACTTCAAAGAAACGATGTTCAAAGTTGTTTCGAATATTAACGATCAAACTTGTCAGCGATACTATAAGACAAGGTGTTTGTAACATCGTTTAGCTTCTAGCGATCGGTGCCATACCAAGATCAAGATCAGGCAGGTTTTTTTTCGGAAATCCCATTGCTCTTAATTGTTAGCTCAGTTCAGTTTAATTTTGTAGCCCGTGTTCGCAACGTATTTTTGTCGCCATATTATTTCTGTTGATTTCTTCAAGTCATCTTAGAATGGAGCAGGCTCTTCGCAGGCCAGTTTTACCGGGACTGTAACTAGTACCTTATTGTTCTTTTCTAAATAGAAGAAATCTTTATTTAATTAAACACAATATGCTCTGTATAAAGCAATATTTACAGCAATTTTCGAAAAGATTAATTTATTTTTGGTCAACAACACTTCGTCTATAAAAACAATTATTTTATGTCTGACGCTACGGCGCGGAGAATCATTCCCACACATGGAAAGCATCAATGGTGATAGTAATGTCGAAAAACGAAATAAGGACAGTAGAGCCGAACTTAAAACTTCCACCCGAGTAATAATCTAATTCGTCTAGGGGTTGCATGAAAAACGAGAAATTTTAAGCTTGGAAATGTATCAACCACCTTAAAAGCCTTATGGAATTTTGTGGATCGATGAACAAACTGACCGCTTTTACATAAATCTTGGAGGAGTCAACTCTTTGGACCCTCTCTTCCTCTATATCCCCCTATTTGCACTCCCTTAGTGCCTTCATACCCCTTGTTATATTAAATAAACTTCCCTTAATCAACACATTGTAGAATTATATAGTCAACGTTAGTAGTTACCTTCGTTAAGATGGCTGAGAGGCCAAATGGCTGGTTCATGTCCAACAATGATGGCCAAAACAATAGCACCAAACGAAAAGACATCCACCTTCACCCCGTACTTCATAGTGGCCTCCTGGCCCATCGAAGTAGGAAGGATCTCGGGAGCAGCATACAGAGGGGTACCAGGCGATGGTGTGGCGTGCATATCCTTCCCTGAAGCGAATATTTTAGCAATCCTAAGTCTGCAATTTTGGGTTGCTTTTCTTTAGTGAGCAAAATATTTTTCGTCGCCAAGTCCCGGTGAACGACAGGATCTGGTTTTAAGCCGTGTAAATACTTCAAACCTTTAGCAACGCCAAGGGCTAAAGACAGGCCTTCCTTTTCGCCAATCTTAGGAATCTTTTCAGAATTCCTTATGAATGTTTCCAAGTCACAATCCAGTAACTCAGTCACAATCACCGGTGACTGATTCTTCGAAGTTGGAAATAAAAGAGTAAGCATTCTTACAATGTTCGGGTGATCGAGCTTTCGTAATACTTCCCATTCTTTCTTAAACTGTTCAATGAAATAATCGCGGACTTCCTCATTATAGTCTGTTCCAAAGAAAATCGAATGGATTCGTTTGGCGGCAACTCGATTTCCATTCCAACGCGCCGACCATACTTCGCCATACGAACCTCTCCCAATTAGCTTATCATAGACGATATCATCTCCAGCACTGGCCATTGTTCGCTGCCTTAGTAATCTTTGCTGTTCTGGGAGATGTAAGCTGGATAGAACCAATCTTACGGTCAATGTAAACCATATATGTCCGTATGTATCATCGGATAATCGTTACTATAATGTCGGTGTTGACGATTGAGATTTCATGAACTAAATTAACTAAATTTAAATAACGTGCCAGAGATCATGCATTGCCAGCGTGAGTTTAGTAGGCGTGGCAAGCCCATGGGAAGGGGGTGTGGAGGGGCAATGGGGAGAGGGAAGCAGGGAAAAGGAGTGTTTGCAGCGAAGCCACCAAATTATAACTTTCCACGGCGGTTAGCATACCTCAATCGACTTTCGTTGATTATACCAGTGTTTATCTTTCCCACCGACGCAGACCAACGCTAGTTTATATAGGAACTAGTTGCCCATCAGTTTCAGTGTCGTCTGACATTTGTCCTATGTCAATATCAACCAATCAACTTCTTTGTTTCTGTCTGTTACTAACAGAAATATACAACCTCGTGACGAGGGTCTTCTCGGTCAGATCTAAGATGGCGGCTACTCCGAGAGAAGACCCTGGTAAACGCTGAACTGTCACGTATTCTGATTGGCTCTTCGATTATGACACAAGGGTTGTTCTAACGATGCTTTTTATTGGCCAAACGGACTGAGTCCAGAGAGTTGGATTTGTATATAGATTCGATTGCTCAAATTTTATCAATAAAACGATTTTAAACAACCTTAAAACACGTTGTGTAGGTAGAGCAATAGATGAAGTGTATTACTGGGTAGTTTTCTGGTAAATTTCATCAGTGAGAAAGCCAGGAGAAGCCGTTAAATCTGAACATGTTCTATCGATCTCTTCGCTTCAACGCTAACAGAAAATGAACGGCTTTTTAGGATTCTCTTCTAGCTTAGATACATCCTGGTAGCTTTGTGATACTTTTCCACTGTTTCTTTATCCAAGTAAACTCCATTTCGAACTGTTTAGTAGACCTGGTTCGCCGCGTGGAAATACCGTTAATCGCATCTCGCTCACTCCGGATTGGGTTACCTATGGTTTGTAGGCACGTGTTAAACAATGCCATATTTAGCTTGGCCGCCATATTGGACGCCCACGTCACGTGATTAAAATCTCCAGGATTTCTGGAGATTTTTAGTCACGTGATTCAGCCTTTACTAGGGTCTTCTCTCGGAGTAGCCGCCATCTTGGATCTGACCGAGAAGACCCTGGGAACGAGGTTGGTAATATATAGTTCGAACCGAAACTCAAATGTTGAAACAGAATACTAAGCGTGGACGAATGCCGAAAGAAAATAATTCAAACGAAGCCGTATCGTACGGTGGCTCCTAAGTGACAGGTAAAACGAGCGCATTTTTTTGTAGCACTATGGTGTATCACCGCTAAACGACGCTCACGTGACGGTTGGCGCTCGGTGTCCAAATTCGATAGTATGGTCGAAAATCGCGAAATAGTATTCGGTTTTTTTTCGAGAATGAGGGATCGCTCGATCCTGAAATTCAGGCAGGCCTTAGTTCATTTATCATTCTAGCGACGACAGGTGTTTCGTGACATTTCCGTGACGAAGTAAAAGTGAGATATTGGAGGTGAGAATTGTACTAGCTGATTGTGGCAGAAGTCTTCGGGAGATTCCAGCCTTCTCTCTTTCTTAGGTGATGTGGAGAAGGGGATGAAAAACTCCTAAAACACCCTAAAATGGTTCAAAGATAAGAAAAACTAGAAATGAAACAACATGGAAGCGAAAAGGCATGTTTATTTATACATACTAGAGGTAATCAAAAATTATTGAAGTGAGTTCAATTTGTTGTTAGAATCATCTGAGTGAGCTGACTGAGAAGAACCTGTTTTGCATATTTTGTGGCGTAACGAAAAATATAGGCCTATAATGTTACATGCTGGATGAAACATCTTTTTTTGCATTGTACCAAGAAGTTATTATATGTAATTCAAAAACTCATGAATAATTAATGAGCATTGTGTCCAATCAGATGAAGCAAATCAGTCACGTGCATTCCCCTTTATACCTGATAAGATATCATATTAAAAGTCCCGCGGAGGGATTTGAATTCTATCCCAGGGGGAAACGGGGTTAATGATTGAGACAATGGAATTTCTATTGATGTTCCAGCTTTCTTATTGAATTGCTAATTAGGATGAACGTTTTATATAAAGAATACCAATGAACATGAAATTCTTTTTTAAGTTTCATCCTAATTAAGAATTCACTGATAAAAACCCAAAGATAACAAAAAATCACGGAACATAAGGTACCTAGATAATAAATTTTGCACTAAATTTACTAATATCAGCAAACTACCGAGATACTACACAGATACTATTTTTTTAAATGAAGTTATCCAACTACCATTACTTGTTTACCGAGCCACTGTTTAGTTCCAATTATTAAACCAAACTCAAAGCCGTAAAATAATAAAAACGTGAAACATGAAACTTACATATTTTGTGCCGGAGTCAAAAATTTACAGTCTGCCGTCATGTCAGTCACATCGCTTTCCAAGTCTTGAACTTTATCGAGGTAAACCACGACACCAAATCCTTCAAGTGCAGGTTCTTCTTGCATTGCAAAACGCCGCTTCAAACAACATAGTATGGTAATTTCTTCATGTCATTTCCTTGAGATGTTCGTAATTGCAGGCGGTGATTACTCGAATATTTTGCATGGCGTTGTGAATACAAAGGTTCAATGGTTCATTAAGTAACCATTCCCTTGAGATGTGCGTCTTTCTTTCATTGCTTTCTTAAAGCGTTTTTGAAGCCGTTTAAAACACTCACAGCACGTGTTTTATCAAGTATAAAATTCGCCCTCGAATTTTTAAACTTGATAAAACACTGCTGCGAGTGTTTTAAACAGTACATCAATTACTTCTGTAATAATATACATGAAAAAAATTCTCGATTCTGATTGACTAAGAGCAGTGTAATTCAAATGTAATTGAGTGCAAAAAGTGTAATTCAGTGCAAAAAAGTGTAATACCAGCAGTGCAAATTACAAATTTTATCTATTCTGATTGGCTAGTGAAACAATACAAAATCAAGGACAGCCAATCAGATCAGACTTTTAACAATAGACATTTTTTGCTGAAAATTTGTTGCTAAACAAGCAAACAAAAATGGCTGCCATTTTTGAAAATCAAAGATTTGCTCAACCAAAACCAGGCAGGGCGGGCTTTCCACAAAAACAAGGGATTTCCAGCCGAGAATGTTTTCAATTGGAGGAAGTAGATGTCCGGTTGCTCTGTTCAAAGAGTTTGTAAGCCGAAGACCAGTGCAGTTACGGAACACTAGTCACTAGGCCATTTTACCTCTCGGTAAAACACAACAGGAAAGCGAACGACGTGGTTTGGTCCAAAGTCCAGCCGATGAAAGTGATGAAGCCAACGAACAGGAAGAGTGCGAACTTTCTATGGCCATTTCCCGACGTAACAACAGTTCAAGTGAACTAGTTCCTCTCCAAGACAACCATCAGTTCACACAAAACGCCATCCCGTTGCAGGATGCCTGCCCTCGGCACAACAATTTCGCAGTGGAATGCCAGTACAGTCAATGGACAGCCCTTCGGCTTCCAACAGCAATGCGACCTCACACACGGCCCTTTCCATGAATCCAATGATGATGGGATCTCAGGCTCAGAACCTCATGAACACTTTCAATAACTGCAAAGTAGTGTTCAACTTCAACAACAAGTCCTCGCCAGGTTCAATTCCTCCTTGCAAACGACGCTATCACGATTCACATCCTTGAAAGCGATTCCGACTCCGATTAAACTACTTGAAGTGAACTTAAACTGAACAACTTAGCCTAATTACGGCTGAAATCTCTGTTTATAGCAACATTTTAGATTCAAAACGTGCATTTACTACCGAAGACTTTGTTTTCGTGTCATTGACTTTGCAGACTGTGGTATTATGGGTTGCTATTTGTGTAAGAGCCAATCAGTTGGAATAAAACACTCACGTGAGGTCACGCGCCCTTGAACAACAAATTGAATTAGTGTCGTCACTTCCTTTGTCTGAATTTTTTTCATGTATATTATTAATAAGTAATCATACGATTTCTCGTGCAATTTAGGATTAATTCACACTCGTGTGTTTTTCAAAGAGCTCAAATTGAACTCGCCCTGCGGGCTCGTGCAATTTTGATACTCTTTGAAAAACCCACTTGTGCGAATTAATCCCAAATTGCACTCGAAACTGTATGATTACCTATACTAATATTTCAAAATGCAAAATTGCACATTTGTTACTGCAAATGAAAAGGGTAACATTACCCATAAAATGTTATATTCTTCGCTTGCAACCACTAAATAAAATAAAATGTTTATAAGCTTGAAGAGGGATCAAAACTACACCTCTGCGCCAAATTTTGAAGCAGAAGTGCATTTTGTTACAGAGTTATGGGCGAACGAATATGTGAAATTGTCCGTGTAAAATGTATGGGGCGGCCACCTGGTGGATAGCCGCAGGAGCCCATTACCAGGAGCGTACCTATGTGATGGGTAGCGTACCTATGTGATGGGTAGCGTACCTATGTGATGGGTAGCGTACCTATGTGATGGGTAGCGTACCTATGTGATGGGTAGCGTAGGTAGCGTATCTATGTGATGGGTAGCGTACCTATATGTGATGGATAGCATACCTATGTGATGGCTAGCGTACCTATGTGATAGGTAGCGTACCTATATGTGATGGGTAGCGTACCTATGTGATGGGTAGCGTACCTATGTGATGGGTAGCGTACCTATGTGATGGGTAGCGTACCTATGTGATGGGTAGCGTACCTATGTGATGGGTAGCGTACCTATCTGATGGGTAGCGTACCTATCTGATGGGTAGCGTACCTATGTGATGGGTAGCGTACCTATGTGATGGGTAGCGCCCACAGCACAGTAGACGATGTGGCTATTTATAGTATATATCACCAGGAGCCATTACCAGGAGCGTACCTATGTGATGGGTAGCGCCCACAGCACAGTAGACGATGTGGCTATTTATAGTCGCGAAGTTCTAGAATGCGATTATGTTGTCTTTTGTTCTCTTGCGCTTTAGTATTTTTAGCAGGTTGAACCGTGTTAATTCCAATTTTTCAGTGCATCCTGATTGGTTAAAAGTGACGGCCTTTGTTTTTTCTCGCAGGAAACACAAAGCTAAAAATAGCTACATCATCTGTTCTGCTGTTGGACAGACCTGATACTATTCATAACACTCGTAATGATATGCACGGATGAATTTAGGCTATAAACACCAAATAACTCCATGTATATGTTGCGCATTTGCACGTGTAATACGAAATAGGCAAGTATAAATACTGAATGCAAGCAGCATGCTCGCTCTCTTGCTCAGTTTTCTTACCATAGGGTCGTAGGTTCCTCCCCTAAGCCAAGCCGTTCCAGCTTTGGCTTAGGCCGCTAGGTCAATATTTATCCCATGTTATAGAATAGATTACTATTTAATAGTATCATAATATAATAATATAATATAACTGCATCTATAACTGCATGTGTATAGTCTAAAATCCTATGAATGAAAACTAGATAACCTAAGTCATGCTGTAAATTGTAGGTATATAATAGCATATAACTAATATATAGCCATAATCGTAATTTTAGGACACGATTTGCGTAATCGATTGAATTATATCTATAAACAGTTGCAAAGAAGCCATTCTCTAATCGAAATCAAAACACAAAAAAGAGGTTTTTGCAGTACTAATGAAACAATTGTTTTTCCATTGGAAAAGAAAATTGATATATTGTATTAATCGTTCGCTATTAAAATTGATTAAAAAACTATAATATAATCAAATTACAATATTGTTTTTTCTTACTCATCTATAAACGATTATACACAATCGTCTGCGGTGTTACTAGACCTTTTTATTTTAGCTCGTGAGGGCCTCGAAATACCCTAAGAAAACTTGACATGTAAAATACGTTGCAAATACGTACATAACAAAATGAAATAAGTTCCTATCAAACCGGGCAGGAAAGGAAACCTCAGTTCCCCTCCTCAAGTTTCTCCTCTTTTTAACTCGTAGAAGTGCGCATGGGCAGAAACGAGTTATCCCAATGGGGAAGATCTCTCACTCACTGGATCACTATATAGAGGTTATTCACCATCACGTGACTTCCTAGCAACTGTTGCTACGCCGCCATGTTGGATGGCAGGCAGAACCAAAAATGTGTACTGTTTTACTGAGCGCGGGAGTTCGAGTGATGGTATATTGAATACCTTTATTCGCCCTGGCTTAAATTTGGGCAAAGTTCAATAATATATTGAAAAACACTTTGACCACGATGGTTTCTGAACAAGTTTCCCTATAATTTAAGTTTACACTAACTTACCACTGGTCTATACTAGCTCTTCCGCCGAATTATTTTCATATAGCTATGAATGTTCTGAGTTAATGATGTTCAGTAACAATCTGGTGCTTTTAGGAATGCAAACAATGCATATGAACGTGAAGCATTAATCCTCCTATCGGAAAGACGTATAAGTCGTACTAAACGATGTATAATCACAAACGACTATAAGTTATCTTCAGTGTCTCTTTCATTTAGGATCATTGCAAGGGCTTTCGGCCGAGACAACTAAGTAAGAAAACGTATAACTGGTTGCCGTCAAAACAATGATCAAACTTCCGCTGTGTAGCTAATTTCATAGCCTTTTTTGTTTCATAATTCGTTGAAAGCCTCTAAAACCTAGACAAGAATGACGGGCTTTTATTCTTGGTGAAACGTGTGCTGATGTTATTCTCACCGACGCCCACCATTGTTTTGTGTTCATTACCAAATGCTTGACAAATTAGCATATTGCTTGATAACAACAAACCCGCGAGAATCCAGTGATAGAATCAAAGAAAAGTGTCCTCGTCAGTTTCAATTTACCGGCAAATGCAAGTAAGAAGTTTCTGAAAGCTTTCTTTTTTGTAAAATCTCAAAAAGCGTAGGATGCGACAGGCCAGTATTGAAGTAATGTCCTATTTCTGACAGCTCGTGAGCCGGTGCGGCAATGCAAAACCAAACCTTTTTGGCTATTTCGAAGATCTTAAAACTAAATAATAAGTAAAAGGCTTTTTATTGAGCAGTTACTGTTCACCATGAACTCGACCAAAGAGTTCAGCCGTCAGTGAGCGTCGCTAATAAAAGTTTAAAACATTGCTAAGGTCACTTAAAAGATATCAATCTCAGTATACACAAGCCAATTTATGTAAAAATTATGCAATATTTCAGTTGCAGCTCCCTTAATTTTGGCCAGATTCTATCACACAGTCTTCGTTAATTGGAGGAAGAAGTTGCGTGCTCGACATACAGCTACAGCGAGTCCATAGAATCGGGGCTTTCAAAAGATCGAGTGATAGACCGCGGCAGATCATAGCCAGGTTTCTTCGATATCCTGAGAGGGAAGATGTCTTTTCCCGTGTTGGAGCTTGAAGGATACCGGTATGGGGGTTTCTCCTGACTATCCAAAGGAAATAGTTGAGCGAAGAAAGAACCTTTCACCCCCGGGGGGGGGGGGGGGGGTACTTACATGAAAAATGGGTATGTATGTGAGGCCAAGAGACTCAAACCCTGACCCTGTTTGACCCAATCCGAGCTCCAAACCCATGATTGCCCCCTTTTTGGGAAAAAAAAAACCTTATTGCCCCTTCTTTAAACTGTTTTGAAAACATATATAGGATATATATCCCGGCCGGTATACCGCGTACCGGGATTGCATGCAAAATACGGAACATTTCAAGTCGGGACGTGGTATTGGGTAAACAAATCAGCAGATGGAGTACATAGATAAGTACTGAGGTACGAATTAGCGGCGTCACAATGTAAGGGACCTCAGTGCTTGCATGTGGACAGGCGATCAAAATGCGGCAACAGAATGTATTGTTTTCGACATAGTAGCTAAAAAATACTGAACCCCGACCCTGACACCCAAATTATACTCCAAGCCTGACCCTGATCTGCCCAAATCAGGTCAAAACCCTGACCCTACCTGCCCAAACTGAGCTCAAAACCCTGACCCACCCGGGCGGCACATACATAATACGTCACAAACAGGAGTCCCCCCCCCCCCCCCCCCGGGCTTTTACCTAAGTTGAAAGAAGCGAAGAAAGCCGGGAAAAAGCTTTTTTGATAAATTGGAACCTGATAAATTGTACATCGAAAATACTCTTGTAAAACTCAATTAATTATTCAGTTCTCCCTCTGAGTAATAACAAACAAATTTAAAGTGCCACTACGACGAAAATTTACCATTTCGATTTGCCACTTTTTCAGTGTCTATAGGTCAATCAGTATTAGAAATATCCGAAATAGTAAAAAATATTCCCAAATGGGCATCTTAAACCACAAATTTTAGGAGAGTTTACCGGTAAAATCCTGTCCGCCATTGCTGGAAGCCGTGCCCTTTGTTCAGCTTTAAACAAAGGTTTATTCACCGGAAGTGATGTCATACACTTAACACGACAACCTCGTGGCGCGAAATAGGGTGCATAAAAAAGTAGCCAACCTCGCAAAGATAAATATAACTTTCTTGTTATGTACGTGAAGACGTTTTTAGTATAAATATGCCTCCAGGCGTTGTGTTCTGCAGGCGAGCGTTAAGTGTATGACATCATTTCCGGTGAATAAACCTTTGTTTAAAGCTGAACAAAGGGCACGGCTTCCAGTAATGGCGGACGTGTAGATTCAATATTCGGAGCTAAAAAAAATAAGACTTCCTGTCGTTGTATCGAAAAACAATTTGAACTGGTAATAATATATGAACTCTACTTTATGAATATGCAAAAACATTGATATGTCAAAATTTGATCGTAGGGGCACTTTAAATACGTTTGAATTGTTCGATAATGTTTGAAAATCCGGAGCGTCCCAGAGGACCTGTGACTTAAACACTCTAGGCTGTCACAAATTAGCTGGACTCGTTCTAGTAGTGCGTCTTTGTTGGACGAAGTACATATGCGCCGTTGCACATTTCCTTTGATTGCATATGTTTCCCACTTGTGCAAGGGTTACATCGTTTTTCGTTTAAATTTTCTCTCTTTTAGCGCGAATTTAAATTATGTTGTTATTTTTCTATTCATCAAATCGTTTTACTTATCTTATTAGTTAGCAGGTGCTTCCTGAGGTATGTATTTGTTTTTAGAGGTGATGATCAATTCACAATCACAGTTCATGACGCAACAAAATAATATCCAATTTAGAGCTCTTTCTCTCAATGTCAGAGGAATTCGAAATGATGAAAAACGAAAAGCTATATTCAATTGGCTAGATAAACAAAAAGCTGAAGTTTACTTTTTACAAGAAACATACAGTACAAAAGATATAGAAAATTATTGGAAAAAGCAGTGGAGGGGAGACATGTACTATGTACTCTGCCCATGTATCAAACCACAGCTAAGGTGTCCTCATTCTAATACGAGATTCCCTGGATCTCGAGGTAAAATCAGTTCATCTTGATGAGTACTTTTTTTCAAATCAATAGCCAATCACCTCGACTCAAAAGAAACCCAATCCGATCACAATATAATAAACGGGGGTGATTTTAATGCGACCTTTGACCCTAATCTTGATTGTTCTGGCGGTTCACCGGCAACAAAAATAAAAGAGTCCATAAAAGATATAAACAATATTATGATGGAAAATTATTTGATAGATATATGGAGCATGGAGGATTAGAAATCCGGACGTTAGACGCTTTTCCTGGAGGCAAAAGAGCCCACTTATCCAATGAAGGCTTGATTACTGGCTAATTAGTGACTCCATCCAGGATGACGTGGAAGATGTTTTGATCAAAACTGCAATCAAAAACTGATCATTCTGCAATAATAATTGATATAATACTAATAAAATATATATATATATTTTAACAGGGTGCCCATGTCACCAAGGTGTATACAATTTAAAAACAAATAACAAGATAAAAGATAAAAATGCAATGGAAACAATAAATTAAAAACGTAGTAAAAAGTCATGAAGCAAATCTAATTTAGCTAAGAACGATAATTATAAGTAATCTTTAAGCTTACTTTTAAAACATGATAAAGAGCTAATACTACGAATCTCTAAAGGTATACTGTTCCAATCCGTTATGGCGTGATAAGTGAACCGCTGCTTCCCCCAAGTTTCTCTTGGGTTTGTGCAGATGTATGTCATCTGTTCTTCGGGTATTATAATTATGTACTTCTCTATTTGTTATAAAATTAAAATCGTAGTCAATTTGGCCATTACGTAATTTATGTACCGTGGTACAGCGATGGAATTTACGACGTACCTTGAACATTTTCCAACCTAGCTGATCTAAAGCTTCTCTCGAAGAAGAGAAGACTGGTAAACCTAATATTACTTTGGCGGCCTTATTCTGAATAACCTGAAGGGAGTCCATAAGTGTAATGTTATTTTTATCTCCCCAAACTATATCTGCATAATCTAAAATGGGTAAAATAAGCGCATTATAAAAAGTTAAACGAGCATGCAACGGTAAAAGATGCCTTATGCGCCTCAACAGGCAAATGCGCTGATTCGCCTTAGAAATAACATTATCTATATGATCGTACCACGTCATGGTTTGGTTTATAGTCACACCTAGGTACTCAAATGAATCAGCGCGCGTAAGAGAGGAACTATTAATAGTAAGTGATACGTCATTACATGCCTTTAACTTATGTGAGCTACCAACTAGAATAAAATTAGATTTACTAATGTTCAGCGTCAAAAGGTTATCATTGAACCAATTAGCAACATTTGCTAGATCACTGTTGAGTGTCTGTTCAGCAATACGCAGGGATGACGAAGAGAAGTAAATGACTGTGTCGTCAGCATAAATAGATATCTCACAGGATTCCAGACAATTTGGAAGATTGTTAATGTATATTAGGAAGAGCAGGGGACCAAGAAAACTTTCTGAGGCACTCCAACAGGTACATATTGAGTAGAGGAGTACTGGTTGTCTATTACAGTTACTTGACTAGATCTGTTACAAAGGTAGGAGTTAAACCAATCAACTACGTGTGCTGAGACTACGATGGAGGCCATCTTTGATAAAAGGAGATTATGATCGACCGTGTCGAAGGCTTTCGATAGATCGAGGAAGACTGCACCAGTTATTAGTCCCTCGTCCATATTCGCTAGAATGTTGTCTGTAAAATGCGCCAGAGCGATGCCAGTGGAAAGTTTTGGTCTAAAACCAAATTGTTTTGGGGTCAGAATATTCTCTTTACAAAGAAAGTCATAGAGCTGACCATGCACTGCCCTTTCAAGAATCTTGCTAATTGTAGGCAGGACTGTGGTCGGTCTGTTGTTGTTCACATCAGATCGATTGCCGCTCTTGAATAGCGCTGCGAATTTACCCATCTTCCAAATTGTAGAAAATGATCCTGACTGTAAAGAACGGTTGAATAATCGAGTGAGAGAGGTGCTTAGAACAGCAGAGGAATCTTTCAAAAGTATAGTAATAATAATAATAATAACTATTTATATAGCGCTGAAGCCATTAATTGTCCTAAGCGCTTTACAAGAGTAAGTTAAAAAAATACATTATGGCTATACAATTACAACTATATAAAAATTACATAATACGCGGAATAAAATTCTAAAAATTCTAAAAATATATATAATAAAATAATATATATATATATATACATACATACAGACTATAAATTATATGCTGCTTTGAATAGGTATGTCTTGAGGTTCTTTTTAAAAAGTAAAATTGATGGCGACTTCCTAAGTTCCAGTGGTAAGTCGTTCCACAGTCTCGGTGCAGCTACAGAAAATGATCTATCACCATATGATTTAAGTTTGCTTGTCGGGATACTCAAAAGTTCTTTATTGCTGGAACGCAGCGATCGTGAATATTTGCGATAACTCAATAGTTCGGTAACATAGGAGGGCGCCATCCCGTTGAGAGCTTTGTACACTAATAACAATAGCTTAAAAATAATACGAAACTCTACGGGTAGCCAATGTAGCTGGATCATTACAGGAGAAATATGGTCGTATTTCTTAGTAAGCGTTACGATACGAATAGCGCTTATCTGATCTAAGCCAATGGCCTTGTTTGTTTTCAGGGTTCTGAGCTGATTTCTAACAAATTGTTCATCAATCGACCGAAAAACGAATTTGGTCTCTTGTTCTTGATCAGGCGCTGGACCACGACGAACGGAGCTGGAAATATTAAAATTCGCCTTTAATTGATTAGCCAGTTTTGTCCCAATAGACGTGAAATGTACATTAAGAGTTTCTGCGATTTATTGAGGCTCAGTAATAGTCACACCCTCTGAAATAAGACAAGTAGTGCGAGGGGACGATTTGCGGCCTGCAACGTCATTTATTGTCTTCCATAGATTGCTTGGGTGTGCTTTATTCTTTTCAATAAGCTCATGGTAGTACGTAGACTTGCATATTCGTACTTGCTTGGTTACATAGACTTTTAATTTATTGTACATTCTCCATTGATAAGGCGACTTTGATTTGACGGCTTTGCGAAGGTGGTAGTCGCAGTCACGCATGGCCTGACTATGTTCAGACGTCATCCAGGCAACTTGAATCCCTTTACACGGGTTCTTTTAACTGGCGCGTGCCGGTTTGCCACACCCGCGAAAAGATTGTTCCAGGTTTCCACAGCTAAATTAATATCTTCAGTGTGTTCCACAGCACTCCAATCTATCTCTTGTAGTTCTTCAACGAAAGTGTTTTTATCGTAACAGTAGTATAGTCGGGATTAAAACTGATACCCGTTTTTCTTGCACAACAAAACTCAAAAGGTTGTGAATGTTATGGACGCCTTGTTTTCTTGCACAAGGGGCGTCATAAAGTGAATTCAGAAATCCACTTCATGACGCCCCTTATGCAAGAAAAAAGGCGTCCATACCATTCACAACCTTTTGAGTTTTGTTGCACAAGAAAAAAGGGTATCAGTTTTAATCCCGACTATACTACTAGGGGTAACTAAGGGTCATTCAAAGTGTCACTAGACATTCTCGTACATAAAATCCAACTTCAAACTTGAGTATCTGTTAGAGACATGATTATTATACTGTATATCGATATCTTCCACTATGGATTATATATCGTGCCTCCCTCTAGAAATCTTGACTAAGATCGTAGAGCATGCAGGTCCTACGTCATTCTCAAGCATTGCAAGGGTATCAAAACTCCTAAACGGTGCTGCATCTCTCGCGCGCTACAAAGACGTAGGCCGAGAGTTCCGTATACAAGTACTATGTTTTGGTTTGGGTTCTACTCATAATGATGCCGATCGAGACAAATTGGCTAGGACTTTCGGCATTTCCGCAAGCCACATCGACGACAGCCTTCCTCTCATCTACGCCAGCGATCATGGCAACCTTAATATTGTTAAGTGGCTCACCAAGCACTTTCGTTTCAATAAAATGGATAGGTACACCAATAATACTTTAGACGCTGCCTTAAGGTATGGTCATCTTGATCTCGCTAAGTGGCTCACTAAGCACTTCCAGTTCACCAAAGAGAGCAATGCCGTCATGTTTGCTATGATAGAGGCCATTACGAATGGTCAGCTTAATATCATCAAGTGGCTCATTCAACATTTTCAGATAACCGTAGAGTGTGAATACATTCATTATGCTCTACTATGCGCCTGTAGAAGTTATTATCTTGATACCTCTGGATGGTTCATTAATTGGTTCATTAAGAACTCCCATCTCACCATAGAGGCTGAAAATGCCCTACTAGACTACTATGTGAATGTTTATGAGGCCAGGTATGGACCGATTGAATCCAACTGCACCTAAGAATCTAAAACTTGAAGTATATGTTAAAGGAATGATTATTATACTGTATATTACCACTAAATGGTATTAGTATATATTCTTTATTCCACGACATTAGCATTCGTTGTTATCTTAGTACTCATTAACACCATACAGATCGAACATGTCGAAGAAGAACTCAAATGTAGACGCCACAATGATTGAGGTAGTAACTTGTGATTGGTTGCTGAGAGGGAAGGACACGAAATGCCAAAAGAGGATTTCGAAGACAACGAAGTTCTGTTGCCAGCACAACTACCAAATCTCGAAAGGCTGTGCCCCACTCATACCATGCTCGAAGTGCGGTAAAGGATGTCGTACTAGTTACGGGCTTTGCTCAAGATGCGACCGTCTCACCATCAAGGTGAAGTGTCCCGGTGTCTATGTAAAACGCGCTAAGAAGTCCAGCAAGATGCTAGAGGATCCAAGAAAGGAGGAACTTGCAGAGCCAAACGTGGTGGAACCGGAGGAAGAGCAGAATGCTGCCGATGTGAGACACGCTATGGAGTTCGACGAGATGCTAGAGGAAGACCTCAGGAATGAGTTGATTAGGACTGCCAACAAGCCGGGGCCCGTCTACGACTCGTATCCAAGAAAGGCTAAAGCAGAGGTAGCATTGCCCACGGAACCAGAGGAAGGTCTCGGAGAGTCTCTCACCCATGCGCTCAACAAGGTGTTGGCTGCCTTGAGGAGTGAGAAGGACGATTAGGAATAGCCACGAAAAAAAAAAAAAGGAATGAAGAAAGTCGTTGTGACCCTCTTCATTCTTTTTTTCTTTTTTTTTTTCTATTAAACATATAAACATTTATAGTTGTATCATGGACGAGCTAGTCAGATTGTTTGGTCCTGGAATTTGTAGAAGCCTGAATATCAAACCACAATTACATATTAACACAAGTGAAACATGTTCTGATTGTCTCTGCCCCTTGGAAATACAAGGAACGGAATTCGTGTGTCCCACATGTGGTCTTGTTTCCGAGGTTGAACCATGTGAAGAAACTAAGATCGATGTTGTTACTACTCGACTGCGTATAGTAGGTCCGGATGGATTTCAGTATCAAAGTGATCTAGACCGAGCAAAACCAAAGCAAAGCGATAACACGGAACTACAACGACAAACGCTCCTACAAGAACTACAAGCATACAACACTATTTACAAACAAAGTTGTGACCTATCGTTCCCTACGAACACTTTAGGAATCGTAGCCGACACATTTATCCAAGTAATGAAAGTTCATCCCAAGCGTAGCGATGCTAAGAGACATATTCTAGCTGCTCTACTCTACCATGCATGCATACAATGTGGATTCGTCAGATCTAAAGGTGAGGTTGCTCGCTTCATGCAACTAAGCAACAAAGGCATCCATAGAGGAGAGGTCTTTATACGTTCTCTGTGTGACGACGATGAGATCAATGTAGACTTGAATGCCGAGCGCATAGTTCCTCACATTGCAACGACTTTCCTACAGCTCGATCCTCAAGGAGTACTTATAGACGCTCAACAAATAGTCCACGAGGTTGTGACTATGGCAATAGAAAACAATGTAGGCAGATCGGTAATTAAGACGAAAGTTGTTGGAGCAAGTTACGAGGTGCTACAACGTTTAGGCTCGTCTATGTCTCTTAACGAAGTCGTCGAACGTTGTGATGTATTTGGAAATTCAGTCAAGCGTTTTGTCAAGGAGTTGTCTTCTTACCATTCCCACTTCGAACCAATCTACGCTAGACATGGGCTAACTAGCAGTAGGACTTAGCGAAGTGAAAGTGAGAGCCATGTTCATTTCTTTCATAGGAAACGTTGATTCTTACATTCCAAGTTTTTCTCGCATTTCCTTTTGCACTTCTTGCTTGAGTTCGGCTCGAGTGCTTTTTTCACCTATGGAAGCCTTGCGACGAATTTCAGATCTCATGATCTCATACTTATTCGCTTCGTTCAGAATGAGACTGTATTCGGAGTCGGATATGTTTTCATCACGTAGTGCCTTCGATACTAGATCGCGAATCGTATTGATTTTTGCCTTTGCCAACATAGTTGTCTTTTCATGCTTAGAAACCTTCATTCCTAACTTCTTAGCTCCAAGGGTCGTAGATGCTGAAATTAATCCACATAGCCCACCAATAACTCCAAGTGGTAGACCAATCACTATTCCAACCCCAGTTAACGCTGCTCCCAATCCAGATCCAGATAAGATCACAGATAGACCTCCAGTTACCACTGCGATGCCATGAACTATTCCTTGAGAACGTGCATATTTCTTGCGCACACCTTCGTAGTGCCTTTCTTGAACTTCTATGTCCGAAAGCGTGTCTCGGATCGTTTGCAGTCTAAAGTTCTTTCCAGTGTCACTAGCGATCTGTGGATAGATACTTGGTGCTGAGGGAAACGGTGGAATCGAATCGCCTTCCATCGTACGTTATACATATAGCTTACTCAAGCTTCAACACGTATCGTATCGGTTGACCACGGAAGTCCATCACGTTGCCTTTCTCATCACGAATCGTAAGGTTAAGACTGTTTCGCATTGTCCCTATAGCTTGTAGGACTTGGGGATTCGTTATAGTATAGGTTATCCTTGAAAACCAAAGACCTCGGACCTCTATGCTAGCCAAGACTTTCGATCGTTTTCCCTCTAGAAGTGAGAAACCGGAATCCACCACGTCGCAACGGACATACACTATGTGGATATCTTTGATCTTAACGTAGTAAGTACCAACTTTTAGCACGAACTCGTTATTCTCTTCTTCTCCACCTTTGACACCTAATAGTGCGTAGAAATTCTTATCGAACTTGATTGGTTTCTTAACTATTATGGCTTGCCCCCCAAGGTGGAGCCTGCCCTCAAATGCCACGATACCAGCATCATTTGCAGGCTTTAAGACCTTCTTGATTCTCGTAAAGTTGTAAGACCCTGCAGCAACGTCGTGTGGGAACATAATACTACCGGCATTCCACCTGAACGAGCCCGCCTCTGGTAGGTTCCACCAACTGTTCTCGAAAGTGACCTCGAGTAGTGAAATGTTCTGTATAAGAATAGGGTCGTCGAAGTAGACAGTATGGTCAGTCGATGTGGTGGTGACATTAAGGATCGTCATTATATGTTGAAGGTATAACTATATATACGTATAGCTTCAACATGACAGACGCATGGCGGCAGTTCAAGTACCTATTTCCAAAGGCCGTAACCGGATGGTTCGACTCTTTCGAGGGTCGGGATGGGGTGTGGAACATTAATTTATTTTTCCATGGGGAAACCTACCAGGTGTTCACAGATGCAGGCCTCCCTACGAAGGCAGGTGGAGGTCAGCTAAGGGTCTTGCATGGGCGCGCAGGCAAGGCGCTTGACCTAGCCCTTGGCACCAAAACAGTTTATGAGGGGGTAGTCTCAAAGTTACCTACTACGATTCAAAAGCGCATCGACAATGCATTGCAGGGAATGGTTGGTGGTTTCCCATCTACGTTGATCCTAGATAATAATGCGAAATATCCTATTACAGCAGTTCCTTCTACTGAACCGGCACAAGATATTGATCTCACTAATCTACGGATACATGTCACCTCAACGGATGATTTCAAAGTAGGCGTTCCAAATATATTCAAGGAGATCGTCATAAAGCATACGACAAAAAAGGAGTCCCAGCATTGGTTGGCCGGTCCGGATTTCCACTACTGGCCTCAACAACTTAATTTTGCAACGTGGTGTGCAACTTCCGGATGTGGAGTGTCGTTGTTTGACCCCACTTTCAAAACGTATCCACCAGTCGTTCAAGGGTTCCTACGATTCCACGTATATTTCACGATACGAAGAATTCTACGTGAACTTGGTGGTACTCATGGAGTTCCTTTACCTGGTGAATCTCATTTCAAGCAAAGGGATAACCTCTATAACAAATTAGCTCTTGAGAAATTGTGCATCGAATTCAGTATATCTCGAACACCAGACTTTCGGTGGAATGGCTTAGGAGACGTCTACGTAAACTCTCATGGAAAAATGGTGAACTATACGGAGAAGTATGCACATAATACTTCGTTCTCTGCAAAGTGGCCTGGTGGTGACTTTAAGTTTCCTGAGGAGAGTCGTACTCCGTACCAGTTTTCTTTATCGTACATTGGCAATAACAACGGTAAACAATACAATTGGTTTATGCCAACAATCGGAAAGGGTTTGACAGATGTTGGATTGGGTAGGTTGAATAGATCTGTCGAGGCTTTTGGACATTGCATACTTGGTGCACAAGCAGATCTGAACGACTCCATCATACATAACCATAACGTCAAAGAAAAGTTTAAGAGCTTAGTCGAAGGTGCTATTCTCGAAAACGATTTAGTGGTGAGCTACAATAACTATCTTACTGCTATAACGAGGACGCATAAGAGGCTCGATTTAGCAATAGCTGTAGATGTGCGACTTTTGCCAAGCAATCTAGAGTACTATCTTGGTAAGAAAGATAGCTATAAGAATCCAATCCCGAAAGCTACGAAAGATATGGTGCTAGGCACTAACGCCATCAATGTAGAAGTCAAAGGACACACACCTCTTCTTATGGAAGGACCTTCAGATAAGAAATCGGTGCAGCCTCTCGAGAAACAAGTTCCTGTACCAAAGGCAAAGGCAAAGGCAAAGGCAAAGGTAAAGGCTGTCGTCTCACAACATGAGATTAATCTCGCAGTGACATCCATTGCTGCAGCTGGAATCGCATGGACGTTGTTTCGTTAACGGCGTTTGTATTGCTCCACTACGAAGACCACTGCTGCTACGATTAACAACCAAAGGTTGTTTGCTAAGACTCCAACAACGTCAGCAGCCATACTGAATATGAAACTCACAATTGGTCCAATCATCTTAGGTAGAATCTCCTCTAACTTTTTGCCTATTGCTCTTAAACCTTTGACAGTTGTTTTAGCAGCTGCTTTGGCAGCATCTCCAAATCCCGGTACTATCGCGGAAACTTTCTTCGTCAGATTGGAAACTATTACGCCTATCACAGTACTTACCGCAGCTACCACGCTAATTATACTGACTCCATACTTCTTGAAGATGATTCTTATACGATCCCTAATTGACATCCGTTCTACTATAGCTCCTTCTATTCGTTCTAGGACTGCTTGCTCCTCCTGATCGGTCTTTATTTCATTAGTAGCGTTTTCTTTCTGAGTTTCGGTAGACGTAGGGTCTTTGAGTATTCCTTCATTTTGTTCGACCCTCTCACTCAATTGGTTTTGAGCTACTATGACTTCTTTTAACATTTCTTCCCGCGAAGGTCCTAAGACTCTTTTGAGACCTTTTCCCATCTTCTTATATAACTCACCTTTCATGGTGGTCAAAGGAATAGCTTTTTCTTTACTTCCATACTCTTTGATAAAGACTCTACCATCAGACATGGTTGCAATCTCAAGCGTGCCTCGAATTCCCACATCGTGGTATTTTTCCCAGACAGTCTCGAACATATCCTGTCTTGCATTTTCCGATAAACCCTGTTTGAAGATTACACTTCGATCGGTATACTTTGGGATTTTCTCTTTCTCCAGCCTCTCCAGGATTTTTTCATTTCTAGAAACGTTCGAGCCTTCCGAGTCGAAGAGTTCGTCGAAGTACTCGTTATCTTCTCTAGAAAACGAGGTTTCCTGATTCTTTGGTCTAGCACCTTCTTTGCCGTAGTTGCGTCTGGTTTTCATTGGGACCATTTCTCCTGACTCTTCTGGAAATATTGCATCCCACTCCTCATCCACATTGATAGTATCATCTTTATCGTAGTCTCCACCTTCATCAGTTCTTTCATCGGACCTACCCTCAGAGGCCATGTTAAACATATCTATATATATAGTTATATTCAACATGATCTCATCAATATTGGATCCCACACAAGTACGAAGAGAGCCTCATGCACTCAAGGCTCCACGAGACTTGTATAGGAAAACTTTCACTCGATCATCTGCCAATCCAGGTGAGACTCTATACGTAGAAGTTCCAAAGCTAGCAGAAGATGTAGTACTAGTACCTGGTAGCTTAGCGCTATTGGGCGACATCGTACTATCTGGTGGACATGCGAATAACAGAGTCGTTTCGAACGTTGGACGCTGTTTGGTCATGCGTAGAATCTGTAGGATGGGAGCTGAAACAGTAGAAGACCTTGTCAGGCCAGACCTCCTACAAACATACTCCGATGTATACCTATCTACGCAGGAGAGAGAGTCTAGAATACAACAAGGCATTCAATCAGAGAACTTGAATAAGCTACGATCGAAAGCTGGTGACGCAAGTACTTCATCTGCTGCAGACAACGCGCTCCTAACTGCATGTGGTTCAAAGTATAGGATTCCATTAGATGTTGACATTCTGACACAACATGGAGTTCTATATCCACATGCCTTAGAAAGTACCATTACATTCGAGTTGACTCTAGCGTCTGCCAACGAGGTAGTAATTGGATCGGATACTACGAAGATAGGTACGTACCAACTTACCAACATCCAACTAGAATACGAAGCAATCAGGAACGAAACGCTGGCTAGTAATGCACTTCACAAATATGAAATAGGTACTGCATTCCTATACAACTACGCTGTTCACTTCAAAACAGTAGATATCGCTGAAACATCCGATACTTTGATATCTCAAAACATTAATGTTCCACGACGATCCTTTGCTGGACTACTTCTACTATTCATAGATCCACCTACCATTGGCACGCGAGATAGTGAAGCATTCTCGAATCCCGATATTTCGAAGGTAGAAGTAGATGTCAACGGGATTCCCAACAGACTCTTTCCAAGTGGCATGCTTCCCCTAGATTTCTGGGAGGCTGCAAGAAGCTGGTTTGGTACACCCAATACTTCTATGACTCCAAAGAAGTTCTTTGAAAATAGATTCTCTATTCTAATCGATTGTCGCACAGCAAAAGATTCCACCGTTCATGGTGATGGCTTGGCACAAACCGGCAGTGGAAAGGACATCGACATTCGCATACATAGAACTGCTAAGGGAAGTGGAAATGTGAAAATGCACATCTACGTCCTTGCGGATGCTCAGGTCACGATATTGAACAGATCTCTGCAGAGTATATTATACTGATGGATTCTCTCGTAGAGCACGTGCCGTTCAACGCACTCATAGTTGGTCCGACGAATTGTGGGAAGACTGCATTTCTCATAGAACAACTTCGTGGAGCATTTCGTGGTAAGTTCGATTACATAGTACTGATTTGTCCTACGTATGCCCACAACAAAACTTATCGTGGATTCGCAAATCGAGATCCTCATTTCTTCGTCATATCGCCACCACAAGATGCCATCGATGCTACTTTGAGTATTTGCGCAACATTTTGGTCAGGTACCAATACTCTATTGATTCTCGATGATTGCGCCGCATCGAAGGACGTCAAGAAACGAACTGACAAGCTAGTGGACTTAGCCTTTTCTGCACGACATATAGGGATTTCCGTTTGGGTGCTGTCCCAACAACTAACGAGCATATGTAAACCTTTCCGCGAGAACGTAGCTATCGTAGTAGCATTTCATACAGCATCGGTCGTAGATGGTAAAAAGATATTTGAGGATTATGGAGGCTCGCAAGAATGCAAAGAGTTACGAACGATACTTGGATCCCATAAGTTCGCTCGCATGTGCTTCTGTCTCCGCCATCCTTTCGAGGTAGTGTTAGAGCTCCCAGCATCTATAACATATTATCATGGATAGTAAAGAAATACTCGAGATATTCGGTGAGGATGTAACAGGCCCACCAAAAATAGAGAATGCGCATTCCTCTGTAACGGAAGATCGGGAAGCTCTCTCGATTCTAGCCGTAACTGGTACGACAAAGGAATACCTAGGGAGGAATTTCTCTCTAGGGGACATTTCTAAACTGTCAGCCAAAGACGTAGACCGCTTACATACTAGATACCAGTCCGTCTTAGCAAAACAAATAACAGGGTGTTTAGTAAATAGAGCACTCAGCTTAGTAGTTCGTGTAATCGCATATGTGTTACCTATAGATTCTCACGAAGGTCTACTGAAGGATCTACAAGAAGACCAATTAATCCGAAATGAGATATCTGGCCTGGCCGGGTCGTTGTCTTCCAGAGCAGGTCCACTTGTAGCGACAGCTAGCGGTATGTGTCACATCCTTGCACACTATACGCCAGGGAAAGAGGAGGATGCCGAAGTCGACGAATATGAAGTGAATGCCCCAGAAAGAACCGTAGTACTTGAGGCATATTCATCATTAAAGAATCTTTAGTGTCACACACCTGTTGAACCTCCACATATACCTACTATATCGAAGCAAGATGGAAGGAGAGACAGACCAGATAACTGCGAATCCTCCGACGACTGTACCAACTAAGAAAGGAAAAAATCCAAAGCGTGTTGCAGCAGGAAAGTTAGCTTGGGAGAAGGTCACTGCCCGTGCAAAAGAAGCTCAAAAGATGGAGATAGAACGTGAAAATGAACCGTCCAAAGAAACTGATGTAGAGAAAGGTCGGTTCGAAAACCTGACTATTCTCGCAGTCATCGGTACTGGCGCTACATTGTTTGGCACGTACTTTGCGTACAAGAAGTATGTAGATGGCAATAAGCGTGTTGCCGCCATTAGCACGATACAACCTGCAGCTCCGGCAAAGCCAACGGCACTAGACATGGAGTAACACTTAAAGACTCGAGACCATAGTAGTATATATCTAGATGGAGAAGGAATTGACGAAGACGGCAACCGATGCAGTCAAAATCGTTGGACTCGCTGCTGGTATTGGGTGGATCGTAAAAAAGACTACCAAGGAATCTATGCTTAGCGATCCTTCTTCTTCCCTAGTGAATTACGCAAAGTGGACTGCCGTGATAGTTGGTAGCTTATACGCAAAGGAATATCTTGAGAAACAACTTGAGAAAGAAAAAGGAAAGACCAAACCGTAATGGCGGCAGCAATTGGAATGGCCATCCTCGGGGCTATATTGAATGCAACGGCATTTACTGGTGGTGGCATACTAGCTAGAATGATTGGAAAGGGTGATATGGATGCAGAACGAGAGAGACACAATAGGGCCATCGAAACACTAGCACGCGAAACGAAAGCCTATAGAATCAAACGTCAAAGACGATACGACCATGCACAAGAGCAGGAAGGTCTTGAACGTGACGCATACAACGCTCAAAGAGATACCAACGAAGCCTTAGTGCGATCCGATAAGTTACGTAAAGAGCTAAAACGGCTCAAAGAGATGAAAGAACCCCGCTTATCTGACTACTACAAACCTTCAAGCAATCAGAAGACTGGCGAGTTGCTCTACGTTGGTGGTGGAATGCTAGGCGTTGGATACGCTATTAGTAAATGGATATAGATACTACTACTAAGCTACTACTAAGCTACTACTAAGCTACTACTAAGCTACCCCTAAGCTACCCCTAAGCTACCCCTAAGCTACTACTAAGCTACCCCTAAGCTACTACTAGCTACCCCCTAAGCTACCCCTAAGCTACCCCTAAGCTACTACTAAGCTACCCCTAAGCTACTACTAAGCTACCCCTAAGCTACCCCTAAGCTACTACTAAGCTACCCCTAAGCTACTACTAAGCTACCCCTAAGCTACCCCTAAGCTACTACTAGCTACTACTAAGCTACCCCTAAGCTACCCCTAAGCTACCCCTAAGCTACTACTAGCTACTACTAAGCTACCCCTAAGCTACTACTAGCTACTACTAAGCTACTACTAAGCTACTACTAGGTTACTACTAGGTTACTACTAAAAAAAAAAAAAAGGAAGAATGAAGAGGGTCACGCAACGACTTTCTTTATTCTTCCTTTTTTTTTTTTATCTGTTGAAGGTTGGGACGTATAGATGTATGATGGATTCTAAACTTGCGAATATCTTCTATGGTCCTATGGGCTATTGGAAAGGTCACTCTGCAATTGGTAAGCTATCGGTAGCAGCGAAAGCATCAGAAGACGTGGCTAGGAGTTGGTTGGAAAAGCAATCTATGTGGCAAATATATCTACCACCACCAAAACACATTCCACGACCACATTGGACTGTATCGAAACCAAATGAAGTCCACCAAGCTGATTTGATATTTCTACCACACGATCGTCCTGGACGTGGAAGGAAACTATACAAGTACGCATTAGTGGTAATCGACGTAGCTTCTCGATACAAAGAAGCCGAACCTTTGGCATCTAAAGATAGTGGTGAAGTTTCTGCGGCATTCGAACGAATCTATAAACGTAGTCCACTAGAATGGCCAAAGACCTTGCAAGTAGATCCTGGTAGAGAATTCATGGGACGTATGTCTGAAACGCTAGAACTACATGGTACGAAAGTTCAACGAGGTGAGGCTGGTAATCATAGAGCGCAAAGTTTTGTTGAAAGAGCAAATAGGACTCTAGCTGAGAGATTGTTTGGATATCAATATGCACAAGAGATGGTACTTACTTCGGAAGGATCAGATGAACGTAGTAGAGAATGGGTAGTTCGTTTACCAATGGTTATCAAAGCTATGAATAGTGAGGTGACTCGGTTGACTGGTAAAGAGCCTTCGAATTCTGTAGTGACGCAACAAGTAGATCTGAAGACTCCTACGTATTCGCGCACCGTTGGATTGAGAGAAGAGCGTCTACCATTCGACGTCCTAGTTCGATATCTCTATGCACCAGGAGAATTGGAAGGAGGTGAAAAACGTAGAGCTACTGATCCTGTGTGGAGTTTGCAGATATACACCATTTCGCGAAGTGTAGTATCTTCGGGACAGCCTGTGCTTTACTACCTTGCAAAGGAGAAGGATGCACCCAAACGTGGATTCGTTCGTGAAGAGCTACAAGTCGTTCCTAGGGATACAGAACTACCACCAAAAGGAATTCTGTTTGTACCCAAGCGCTAGACAGCGTACTCTATTGGCTCGGTGTGGATTCCATCGGGAAGAACGCGTCTTTTGTCGTAGTAAGCCGATAGCCCAAGCTTCCATTGGTCGTAGGTTACCACACCTTCTGGCAATAGTCGGAAGCCTCGGTTTTCCGCCATGTCGATACTACCCTGGAGGGCTGCTTTGAATCGATCCCACGAAATGTCATTGTGACGCCTAGACATACCTTTAGCGGAATACTTCTTGCTGCCACCCGTATCGACGTAGTAGGCTTTCGAGCATAGGGCAATGGCGCGCTGTCCTTCAAATTCGAGTTTGAAGAGTCCTGGGGTACGACTGCTCCACTTGTCCCAAGCTAGCCATTCCTTCCTTTCGGCTTCGAAATCCTCTCGAAGTTCCGGTCTTACAACCTCATCGAGGCTATTTCCCGAGATGGCAATGTACGCACTGTCCGTGTCCATCTGGATGTATTCGAAATCATCTCGGTCAATGTACTTATCGAGGAAGTCGTAGTAGAACTCGAGCATACGCAGCTTTGCAAGCTGGTACACAGCGATACCTACTTGGAAAGGGCGTTTGATTCGGATCTGGTCCTTTCGGCTCTCGAGTTCATATGCATCACCAATCTCTTCCAGGTCTTCGAACCAAACACTTCGCAATGCCTTGTCCACAACCTTCTCATCTTTCGTATAGGTGACTTTCGTTTGGCGTCCCAAGTCTTCGAGCAACTTTCCATAGGCGCTGTTTCCTAGTAGCTTGAACACATCTGCCAGCAAAGCCTCACCTTTATCTTCATCTCCCATACGACGTGCCTCAGTGACTTGGTCCACGAACCATCCGAAGATTTCTTTGGGTTCGTAGTCTATCGTGCGGTAGACAGCAGTGATCACTGCGCCATGATCTACATACCAAAGTAGAAGAGGAGCATAGAGTAGCAACTTCTTTCCAGAGAGACTCCCAACTAGCTTCTTTTCCTCGCTGAGCTTTCTACCTGTCTTTGTGAGGTAGGCCAACATTTCTGGAGGGATTGCTTCTTTGGGGATTTTCTTGTTGTAGAAGAAGGGTGGCATCTCCTCAAATTCCTTCCACAATTTCTTTGGTATCTCGATGTCTACTTCTGCATATCCAAACCACGTTCCACCAAGTAGACATTCAACGAATCCTTCGGTGGCTGGACCTGGATCGTCGTAGTGCACAACCTTTTCTTTTCCACAAGGCATTTCGAATTCCATGGTAGAAAGATATAGGGCGTTGGCATCGTATCCAAGAATCTTACGACAAGTCTTAGTTCCTCCCTGATGACTACGAATCTTAGTCACTCCTGATTCATGGAGTCTGGTGAACACTATGCTTGGACCTCCCACGACAGCGTCTTTCAGCATGCGGTAGGCTTCCTTACTTGGAGCGTACAGCTCAGCTCCCCTTTCTACACTACCTCGAAGCAGGAACTGTAGTGAGACTCCTGGAATGGACACTGCATCTTTCAGCATGTCTACTCCTTTCTCGTGATAGAAATCTCGCATCTTTTCGAGTGCCTCTAAGAATGGAACTACATCTAGGTTGTTGTAGTATCGTAGCCAGTCTGCAAAGGTTTCCATTCCTTTGTCGAGAAAGGTGCACTCACAGTCTTCGAACTCTGACATAGATAGTAGATGTTCTCTTTTCAACTTCGAACCCCACTCTGGATAGTCTGGTAATCCAATGTGATCCAACTTGTCTGGAGAATCGAACCACTCATATGGGAAGAAACTCTTTTGCAACTCACAGCCATAGGCAGCGACCCAACGTTCATAAGAAGTTCCAGGTCCAAGGTAGTTGATCACATCAAGGAAACGGAAATCTGGGGTCAATAGGAACATAGTGGAATTGGCTTTCTTTGCTACCAGGATCTTTGAACAGGTGTCGGCAATGATTCCTACGAAGTGCTCCCTGATCAGATTGAGATCGTACCTGCCAGAGTTGAATCCCACTACTGGAACTTGGTTGATCCATTCGTCGATCTTCGCTTGTTGTTTCTTTGGTAGGGTGTCAAAAGAGAATTCGGGTGTCTTGGGGCAGAACTGTTCTGCAATGACTTCTTGGATCGCTTTCGCTCTTAGCTGGAGTTCTTCGACGAAGGCTTCGATGAGTTCTTTTGGATTGCGTCGACAGATGTGGGTTGGCGTTCGATCGTACGTGTCGGCAATTGATACTGATATTGGGACATGGACGTTTTCGATGGTCAGGTGGTCTGTTGGTTGTCTTCCTTTTGTCGTGTCGAGATAGGCTTCGAAATCGTAAACTATGAAGTGTGGGTAGACAGTTTGTGTTGGTGTGGGGATCGGTTTGTTCTTCTTCTTTGTGGAGCAGCCCCAAGCTTCCACTACTGTATAACCAGCTCCTTGTAGCTTTGCCGTTCTTTCACAGGTCTTGAGATAGAGCCTCCTTTCCCTAGGGAAGCATTTCGGGCAGCCATGGAAATAGCATCCATGAAATTGAAAGATGGTTTTCGAAAGAGGTTCGTAGCCGTCGACCGGTGCTCCTTCGATCCAATGCTCTCCACCATGTCCACAAGCTGCATGATGAATGTGTTGTCCAATCCTTTTGGTTTCGCGTTCCAACCAGCATAAAGCGACTTTGCTGGCTGTGCTCTCTGGCCAGAAGGCTTTTTCGTATGCCGACTGAGGTACTGTGATTACTTTTCCGGGGCAAACAATCTTCGTTTCTCCACGACTGCAACGATCTGCATGGCGTTGAAGGTGGCAAGCCTGTGTGAACCGTTGCTTACAATCGTTGCATACGTAGACACTCCCTAGCTTGTTGATGTTCTTGATGTAGAAAGCATGTCCTTCGTATATCCCAATCGTCATCGTATGCTTGTAGTGAGCTGCATGTCGCGTCAGATGCCAAGCTCCATCCTCCGTGGGTTCATACACCCGAATACCGATTCCAAAGCGTAACTCGACTTCCTCCAGCTGGTCTAAGGAAGTTCTGGGAACGTCTTGTGTGGGCGCTGCCAGGCGATAGAAGTCCTGGGCAAGTTTTCGAGCCGAGGTGTTGCACTTGTCTGCACGGGCTCCTTTGTATACGGCAAGGCAGCGCCACAGACATAGGTTGTCGCCATATCGATCAAGGGCAAACATTCCTTTTTTCTGGCGAAGCCATTGAGGCAGTGGACCTGTTCCCAACAAAAGCTGACGATCGATCACAACTTTTACATCTACGTAGATCCAACGAACGAAGGCCCATTGGGTATTTGGTCGATTGATGTTGTCGGGATTCAAACGAGCTGTCTCCTTGCTATTGATCCACTCTTCTGCATCTTCTAGGATGTTCACCCATGGAGAGCCTGGGACAGTCTTGGAGAATAGCATCACACGTCCGTCGTTGACATTGCGAATGCGATAGGTGTAGCTGTATCGTAGGTAAAAGCTGGTGGTTACATTTGCAACTAACTTTTCCATAATCCTAGGGGTCAAATCTCCTGCCACACCTTGGAAGAAGCGCCATCGGATAGTACGGCGACCTATCTCCACTCCCTCAAGCATTCCATCTCTCTCCTCTAGAATGGCACCTGCCTCTCGAGCTAGACTCTGTGGAAGTGGTTCACTACGTGGTCTCACCATTCTCCCTTCGATATAACTATGTGTTAGGATAGCTTTAACAGACACTCCAAATTCAGATTTCTAGGTGTAAGGCTGTTGCGGGACAATCGATATCGATATAACTATATGTAATCATATCTCTAATAGGATTATCGAGTTGGATTTTATGTACAAGCAATCGATGTCGATATAACTATATGTAATCATATCTCTAATAGGATTATCGAGTTGGATTTTATGTACAAGAATGTCTAGTGACACTTTGAATGACCCTTAGTTACCCCTAGTAGTATAGTCGGGATTAAAACTGATACCCTTTTTTCTTGTGCAACAAAACTCAAAAGGTTGTGAATGGTATGGACGCCTTTTTTCTTGCACAAGGGGCGTCATGAAGTGGATTTCTGAATTCACTTTATGACGCCCCTTGTGCAAGAAAACAAGGCGTCCATAACATTCACAACCTTTTGAGTTTTGTTGTGCAAGAAAAACGGGTATCATTTTAATCCCGACTATACTACTGTAACTACGATACGAACGGTACTCAATTATTTTTGGTGAGCTCTGGGAACACCGAATTTCATCGTGCAATATACAAGTGAATGATCGCTAATCGCAGAGGGAATCACACCGGATTCAACAATGCGATGATTGTTATTGACGAATAGCAAGTCAATAGCTGTTATGGTTTGGTCAGATATTCTAGTTGGAGTGTTAATTAGCTGTTCCAAGTTGTGTACATTAGCAAAACGTTATTTTTTTTGCTTTAATTTAAATGTAGGATCAATTCTCGATATAGCATATATATTAATAGCATCGAAGAAAACAAGCGCGGGCCTTCATTTTGGAAGTTTAACAATTCCCTCTAGCTAGACGATAAGGATTATTAGAGAATTTCGAACTTTTAAAATCTGACGATGAAAAGGAATTTGATTACATTGTCAAAGGCGCGATTATACGTTCTCGTGTTAACTGGTATGAAAACGGCGAAAAAAGTAATAAGTATTTTCTCAACCTAGAAAATTCTAGAAATAAAAAGAGTGTCATTAGAAAGCTCGCAAAAAAGGACGGAAAAGTAATCATAAATCCCAAAACGATAATAAACTCATTTTATGCCGACCTGTATTGTGAAAATAACAAAGATGTCATAGACGAACTTACGTGTTCCTTCTTGAACTCTCCACATATTCCGAAACTATCAGATGCCATGGGACAGTCGTGCGAATGGGAATTAACCCTGATGGAATGTTATAATTACTTTTGACCTTTCGAAATAATAAAAAAACCGGTAATGACGGTTTGACAGTGGAATTCTACAAAACCTTTTGGGCACTCCTAGGCAATATTTTAGTTGACTGTTTGAATGCCTGCTACGAAAAAGGAGAGCTGACCACGTCACAAAAACAAGCTGTTATAACTTTACTTAAAAAAAAGGGTAGAGATCGACGTCACATAAAGAACTGGAGACCAATTTCCCTACGTCGATGCGAAAATCGGATTAAAGTCTCTCGCGAAAACGCTTGAAAACGTCTTACCCAATATCATTCACCATAACCAAAATGCATTTGTTATAGGAAGAACTACATTCGATGCGATCAGAACAATCGACGATGTGATGGATTTTACAAAAAAGAGAAATAACGACTCCTTGCTAACAACCATTGATTTTGAGAATGCCTTTGACTCAGTCAATCGAAGTTTTCTTAAAAAAGCGTTGAAAACTTTCAATTTTGGTGAATCTTTTATCTCGTGGATCGATACTTTTTATACCAATAATATCACAAGCTGTGTCGTAAACAACGGCTTTGCCACGGCTTTGTTCAATATCTCTCGCGGGGTCCGCCAGGGAGATCCTCTTTCTTCTTTCTTGTTCAGTCATAATTGTACTGGAGCTACTGGCAATAAATATAGGAAACGACCAAAATATTACAGGATTTTTTGTTGACAAGAGTGTAATTAAACTGGTTATTTTTTCTGACGACATGACAGTCTTCTTGAGAGATAAAAACTGTTTTTTGAACTTGTTATCCAAATCTTCAGATCTTTCTCTGGACTAAAAATTAATGAAGATAAAACAGAAGTGCTCTGTTTAGGTTCTATGAAGGCCTCGGTCGAAGAACTAAATGCGAAAGAGATTAAAACGAAACTCAATCCAAGAAATTAAATTTTACAGCTATTACTGACTTTTTTGTTAAATACTTCGGCTTTCAGCAGGTGGAAATGGAGAAGTCTTACATTACTGGGAAAAATACAGGTAATTAAAACGTTCGCAATTCCAAAAATATTATACTCCCTATCTTGTATGCATGCCGACAAGAATTGTATCAAAGAAATAAATGCGTTGGTATACGGTTTTCTCTGGAACGGGAGAGATAAGGTGAAAAGATTAGCACTAATAAATAATATCGAGAACGGAGGCCTCAAGATGCCTGATATCACCTCAATGATCCAAGCTCAAAGAATCATGTGCATCAAAAAGTTCTTTGAGGAGTCTTCAAAACGTTTTTGGAAAATTATGTTAAGTTACTATTTACGGAATGTAGGAGGCACTTTTCGTTTTCACTGCAACTTCGATTATTCTAAACTGCCATTGGATTTACCAAAATATCATATAGAATGCTTATCAGCTTGGTCTAGCCTAAACAACTCTACTCCAAAAACCATAGAAGAGAATTGCCAACCAAGTTATTTCGAATAATAGATTTGTTTGCGTTGGGAAAAAAATCAGTGTTTAATCAAAATATTTTTTCGAAAGGTATCTGCAAAATTGGAGATTTCTTTAATAATGACGGTTTTAAACTGAAAACTGCTATTGAAAATCTCAATCCATTAGAAATGTTTTGGCTATGTAGCGTATATGATGCTCTACCTAAAGAATGGAGGTCTGAACTAAAAAAACACTCAACACTAGTTTCACGGTCATTCAAAACTTTTGAAATTCACAGTCTGCAATTAAATGCAGGGGTGACACTATTTTGCTTGAAAAGGTTACTTCTAAAAAGCCTTATAACTGTTTAATTATATAATATCTAAAATCGTTGAAACACCAACGGCAAATACCCACTTTAATACATATTTTTCAACAATAAATGATTCCATTGATTGGAAAGTTATTTACTCAATTCCTTTCAAATGTACGCTTGATACTAAAACCCGAGAATTTCAATTTAAAATTCTTCACCGTATTGTATTCACCAATTATTTACTTCACAAGATCGGCAAGATACAGGTCCCCCCTCTGCTGCTTTTGCCAAATAGACGTCGAAACCATAGAACATTAATTTTTTTCACTGTCCTTTAGTTCAGTCTTTTTTTGAATGCACTCCAACAGATTTTGACCAAGCAGAATTTGTTTCAAAGATCGCTCAATGAATTTGATGTTATTTTGGGGCTGGTAGAACCTCTAGAGCATTTTATTTTGATAAATCACGTGATATTGGTAGCTAAATATTTTATATATCCTTGTAAACTTAAGGAACAGACCCTATTCATCAACCTTTTCCTTAAAAATCTTAAGTTGATTTATAATCTAGAGCTGTTTATAGCCAGAGAGAAAGACAAACTTTCCTTTCATTATGAAAAATGGAATATGCTTCTTTCCCTTATCATTCAATGACACCCTTTTTTTTATCCTCTTTTCATTCTTGGACATGATCTCAGTTAGCGCCAGGCCACACCACAATATATCTACCTTTTGATTTCTTGTTATCGTTGGTTTATTGTTTTGTATTTTTATTTAGTATTTTATTTTGCTTTGTAGTAATGTAGTAAATTTTCTTCGGGGGGGGGGGGGGGGGAGAGACACGGGGACAAATATACCAATATACCATTAAAATATCAATAAAATATTTTAAAAAAAGAAGTTGCGTGCTGAGTCCAACAGTAGGAAGTCACGTGATGGTGTAAAACCTCTATTGTTAGCACGGCTTGGGACGAGATTGACCATGGCAATCGATTTTGAGTCTCCGATATTTCGTCGCCTATAGCACGCGGTTGATAAAATGTTTCAGATAATTATCGCAATCTGTTTTCCTTGTAAATCAGTTCACTTATATTATTTTCTGCTTATTTAACAGCGATATACAGTGTCGAGAATGTATATTGGTAGTTGTCTTTTTGTGTCTACTGCGCTTGCGTAGTGTTCGGAACCAATAAAAGCTAACAAGATGAATTCGTACGAAACTCGAGAGTATCGATATCCAATCATAACACAGCAATAAAGAGTCAACATCTTACGAACTAATGCCCGATCGCTACCTCATGTGACTGCTTTTGCTTAACTGCCCACGTTGTCAAGGACTGAAAGAGGGAGTAGCTTATTGATTGGAAAAGATTCATTTTCGTAAGTACTTTGACAATGAATTTCGCTAAATTTGCAAATATTACTTACCACAGCATTCAAAGGATGTGTCAAATCAGTCGAATGAAAGGTTTTCAAGGCTTTCAAATACTAGATCGGTCTACTGGACGGGAAAAGAAACCTCCTTACGGAGTTTTTTCCGTTTGTTTATAATAATATTATAAAGTTGTTCACACCTGGTTACAGTTTGTTATACACACCTTGTTATGGTTTGTTACAGATGTAAACACCTTATATTTGATACATTGAACCACTCAAAATTTGTTTTCATCTCAGGAGCAATTTTGAAAGTATATGAAAATTGGTCTCACTATCTTTGACGAGGAAATTAGTGCACCAGTCATTTGAAATCCCCTCTTCCCCCCCCCCCCCCCCCCCCCCCCCCCTAACCCCGGGCATAGCGGGGGCATAGCTGGGATGTTCACTTCAAATTCACCATTTTTCATTCCCCCGGGAGGTGGGGTCAACGCTCATAATCACTTCCCTCTTCTACCGGCTCGGGGGATAAGTGGGGGATCCACTTTCCCGCCTCATGCTAATTTGACATACACTCGTTAAACCTCATTCAATTTCACATTTCTACAGTCTGAATACAAGCAAGCTTACATAGAAGCAAGGAAAGGGAACAAGGTGATTTAACATTTCAATATGGATCCCCGGGGTCGAGGGTCTTCGCATAATTTTGATGCCCCAGGGTGTGGGAGCTTTACTAGTTTTCATGGCCATGTTGGGTGAATGCCCCCGCTATGCCCGGGGGGGGGGGGGGGGTTTCAAATGACTGGTGCATATGCAAGACCATACAAAAAACCGGAAGAACGAACTTGCTTGAAATGTCAAAACGATATCGAAGACGAAATCATCGCCAGAAATCGAGGACAGACGATTGCACAATCGATTTTGAAAGCAGATGAACCCAGTGAAATACAAAGAAATGTATGGACGTCGAAATTGTTCAAAAGATATCTCGCAAAAATAAATAAGAAAAGCAAAAATGTGAATAGCCAGTACGATAGATAGATATATAATAACACACACTGCATAGAAATTTAAGTATAGGCTATAGATTTCATGTGTATTTACCGGGGTATTTACGAAACATTTCTGTGATCACTTTCTCACAAACGTTTATATGAATTTAACGAAATCCCCAAAAGACATAGTTTATAAACTGCGATTATCGGCAAACTGAGCATGATAGTAAAAATGTGCAAGTGGGTATGATAAAAATATACTTTGCATCAACTAACCTACCTGTCTATATCGCTGTCCGATAAGTTTTGTTGTGTATCTGCTCCAGTTGAAAACCGTGCATAAAGGAGATCCTTGAATATTGGTAAACATTCCACGGCGACATCTCGCACAGCGACATCTCGCTCGAAAACTGGTCAAATGTATTGCCAAACCCATCGTTGGAAAGCTTGACTGTTTCAAAATACTTTTGGTCAGTGGTTTCTACATGGGCATAAACTTTTTTTAGTTGCCGCTGCTTTGTTTGGTTGTGGCGTCACAACCTCGTTCCCAGGGTCTTCCGCGGAACTGACCTGGGAAAGAGGTTGGTGGCGTCAGAAATGAGCCTGAACCAAGGCTTACTGGACAGCAGAGCACAGCAGACGTGAAAGAATTTACAATTTCATACTGGACACGAGGAACTCTGCACTTTCAGTCCGCCGCCATCTTGGATTAATGGCATTAGCCGCTAACCACGCGCGGGCTCAAATGTCCTCGATTTCTGGCGATGGCACTTCCTGATAAAATGCCCAATGTATAACGAATTAAGAGAGGCCTTATTTATAACAATAAGACAGACCAAAAAATGCCATGAGACTATGATGGACAAAAAACTATTTGTCACAATATTCAACCCACCAAAAACACTACAAAAAGTATCAGCTAAATACGTTTATGACTGTTTCAAAAGAAGAGAAGAAATAATAATTTTACAATAATAGATTCTAATCTCGTCATATCTCTAACTAAGCAACTATATATTAAGGTATACTGAAAACATGATTTGTAAAAATTATAACAATACTCAATCTTATAGCCTGTAATACAATTAACTTTTGTTAGCACTATATTCTAATGTACTATCTGCTGTACAAGGAGCTAATAAAAATATCTGTATATCTGTAAGCAAGTTCTTAATCAAAGCCAAACTGAACTCAAAAACATTAGAAGATTTGCTGACAGATCAAGAAGCACTTCTAACTTTACCACCTGCTGTTAAAGTAAAAGAGCAAAGTAGTTACAAACATTTACATTAACCTGATGTAAGACCTTATAGAAACACTATGTCAAACCTTATTACGTTTTTATATAGGGTCTTTAACACTTTATTGCAGTTTGTTATACTGTTATGGTTTGTTATAATTGTATGACCTTATAGTTTTTATATATGGTTTTACATAATTATTATAAGGTCTTTCACACATTATACTTTGTTTATAATATTATAAAGTTTTTCACACCTGCTTACAGTTTGTTATACACACCAAGTGTTATGGTTTGTTATATACATTATGTATGACCTTACTGTCCGGTTTTATGTAGGCTATTTAACACCTTGTTACAGTTTGTTATGGATTCGTAAAGTGATGACGTCACAAACATAATTACAGATTTGGTACACCTAAACCACTTTAATATAAACTGCTAGATAAAAAGGAGGTTCCCAGGAAATATGAGACCATTAGAGCTTATTAAAATCGGATGATATATGGGCTTTCAAGTGGAATAATTCTGCCATACAAAGCCTTATTTTCACTCCATTCTAACCGGTTACAACCGAGTAAAATATAAGAGACTTTGTATGGCAGAATTTTGAACTTTAAGTTACATTTTTTCTGCATAAAATCATTGTTGGGACTTGAAATTTTGCAAGTAGTCTAATAGAAGCACCTTCTGTCTAGCCTGATTTTCAGACGGTATGAAGTCGTCCGCTCACTTCCTCCCATGAGCGGACGACCTCGTACCGTCTGAAAATCACTGGCTACCTTCTGTCTAACTAGTGGCTTTTCAGAATATTTGGAGGATTTTTTTTAAATGACGACATCACACATTACCACCTTATGATTTGATACATTGAACCGCTCAAAATTAATTTTCATCTCAGGAGCAATTTTGAAAGTATAAGGAGCAATAAAGAAAAATATCTGCTATCATAATTTACCTGTGTATTACTATTGCTGACTATTTACAAGAGTATAGACTTGGCAGCCTGCATAGAAGCCCCACCAGAAATATCACATGTATATCACAATATTTTGTCGCATGTTTAACATGTTTTTAATATTTTAACAAGAGGCTGTGCGCAGCCTGAACTTGGGTTGTATGGTATCGTAAAAGTATGGAATAGTTTGGCCGATTGCATAAATAATGCCTTCAAGGTAGTGAAAGTGCACAGTATGTTTTCGGAACTTGGATATTTCGTTTTTTTACAGTGCAATAACAGTTCTTGGCATTTGTACCCGAGGCGTTCTGCTCTTTTGGGAAAATCGAGCAAGTTCTTTCAAAGGAGACGTCAGAGCAGTGCATTGTGGTTATGCGCAACAACACTAAAACAACATGCGCAAACAAATATGTAATGAGCGGGCTTTCCATGGCTAACTTTATGCTGATCAATTAATCTACTTGTATCCCATCCTCTACACCATTAGGAATTGGATAAATGCAAACTACGTAGTAGACACATGTACTCATAGAGAACCTATTTTTTACAGTGCCGCTGTGCAGGTTATGTAACCACTTACAAAATTCAACGCAGGAACCACAACTTTTTGTGGTCGAATACACAATAAATCAGACACTGTTATGAGTCGTCTCTCTCAGGACTTTTTACATCTTCTGCATTTCGACTTCTGCTTTGGCGGTTGTAGTTTGAATGTAATCTGGCTTTCAGGCACCTGAACATGAATCTTCCCAATGTCTACTGACTGAATCAGCATTTGTGTCATCTTCTTGTACATATTCATGAGACTGGGTAAGCCTGGATCATAATCATCATCTAGAGTGGTTTCAACAAATGGAAACCCATGGTGAGTAGCGAAATTTCTTGCGCTGATCTTTGAAACCTGTCTTTTTTCAGTTTCGTCCACTTTATTGCCTACAAGCAAAATCTGTGCATCCGAGCCATATGTTTCAACGAGATCAATCCAGCGATGCAACCCCAACAACGTTTTCTCGCGCGTGAGATCAAAGACTAGGAATATGCCATGGACACCTCGCAAATACATTGGCTGAATACTAAAGTATTCTTCTTGACCAGCTGTGTCTGTGATCATCATTTGAACAAATTTGGTGTCATATCGGAAGTGGGCCCTGTCGATATCCATGCCTATAGAAGTCTTTATAAATTTAATGTTAAATCCTGGGTTGTTTAGCTTCTGAAACAGGCACGACTTGCCAACAGCTGCATCACCAAGGAATAGGGTTTTGAATTTGAAGTCATAGTGAGGCCGTTGTGGAACTCTGTTAAATTTAACATCTGGGTTGTCAGTATCAAAACTTGATTGTTCAGAATTGCCTGCAGTAGGTGACCTTTTTAATCGAGCAGATGAACCTGAAGTGCCTGCAGTAGGTGACCTTTCTAATACAGCAGATAAACCTGAAGTGCCTGCAGTAGGTGACCTTTCTAATCCAGCAGTTGAACCTGAAGTGCCTGCAGTAGGTGACCTTTCTAATACAGCAGATAAACCTGAAGTGCCTGCAGTAGGTGACCTTTCTAATCCAGCAGATGAACCTGAAGTGCCTGCAGTAGGTGACCTTTCTAATACAGCAGATGAACCTGAAGTGCCTGCAGTACGTGACCTTTCTAATCCAGCAGATGAACCTGAAGTGCCTGTAGTAGGTGACCTTTCTAATCCAGCAGATGAACCTGAAGTGCCTGCAGTAGGTGACCTTTTTAATCCAGCAGATGAACCTGAAGTGCCTGCAGTAGGTGACCTTTCTAATCCAGCAGATGAACCTGAAGTTGCTGCAGTAGGTGACCTTTCTAATCCAGCAGATGAACCTGAAGTGCCTGCAGTAGGTGGCCTTTCTAATCCAGCAGATGAACCTGAAGTGCCTGCAGTAGGTGACCTTTCTAATCCAGCAGATGAACCTGAAGTGCCTGCAGTAGGTGACCTTTCTAATCCAGCACATGAACCTGAAGTGCCTGCAGTAGGTGGCCTTTCTAATCCAGCAGATGAACCTGAAGTGCCTGTAGTAGGTGACCTTTCTAATCCAGCAGATGAACCTGAAGTGCCTGCAGTAGGTGACCTTTTTAATCCAGCAGATGAACCTGAAGTGCCTGCAGTAGGTGACCTTTCTAATCCAGCCGATGAACCTGAAGTTGCTGCAGTAGGTGACCTTTCTAATCCACCAGATGAACCTGAAGTGCCTGCAGTAGGTGGCCTTTCTAATCCAGCAGATGAACCTGAAGTGCCTGCAATAGGTGACCTTTCTAATCCAGCACATGAACCTGAAGTGCCTGCAGTAGGTGGCCTTTCTAAACCAGCAGATGAACCTGAAGTGCCTGCAGTAGGTGACCTTTCTAGTAATCCAGCACATGAACCTGAAGTACCTGCAGTAGGTGGCCTTTCTAATCCAGCAGATGAACCTAAAGTGCCTGCAGTATGTGACCTTTTTAGTCCAGCAGATGAACCTGAAGTGCCTGCTTGTACTTTGATGCCGTTGCGGGACGAGGTCTCTAGCGTGTCTCTTGTATCCTTAAGCTCTCGCAAAATACTTGCTGCATCTGGTCGATCTTCACTGCTGTCCTTCAGACATCTAAGGACCACCGACCTCATCTTGTTGTGTCCCATTTCTTCGATATCATTCTTTCTGCGAACTGACTCACTGATTTTACTACCATCTGGAAAAGTAATAGTTTAAAGGTGTATTTGTTATTTGTTAAGTGTTCATGATACGGAGAGAATATGTGTAGCCAATGCTGGTTTGGCATTGCACAAAATAAGTAATCGAAAGATCAAGGGACTTTTCCGTCACCGTATTACCACATGTATAACTTAGACAGCATTTGGGAATACCCCAACTGATACAGCAATAAAGAGCCAGGAAAGAAGACTGTATATGGGCATGTGGTAATCATATTTCCTGGTAGCTTGCGATCAGGCTTTCCTGATCGATTGCCTGATCGCACGTTGATAGGGACCTTAAGTAATCACGACGAAAACGTCTACATTTCAACCCGGCGTTGTCTGCAAAAACACAACGTGACGCCTCCAAATGTCACGTTTTAAAGAGTCCACTAACATAAGAAAGATAAACAATCCGTTTTTCATTCGGCGTGAACGGAACTCTGTGTCCATCATGTTTTTCGAAAATCTGGTTGTGAGAAACGATTAAATGTGAACAAAGGATAAAGTAAACACCAAATTTCGGCAGAAAACACTTCTCTACGTCCTTTCGTCGCCACCGTCCTGGTTGCTTAAGTCCTCACAAAACTCCATACGACATTTCTTAAATACTAACGTCAATAAGACAAAAACAAGCCAAAATGTTCTTTGGAAACAAAATGATCCGGATCACTAATGTTCTCGTGCTTATTTTTGCACGTGAATTTGTATGCATATTGCTATTTGTTGGTTAAAAATTTTAATAGTTAGCGAGATTTTGCTTGAGACCTCGTGTCCTTTAATTTGTCAGTACTAGTGTGGGGTCGGGTTAAGAATTTGTCGGGTCAATAATTCCCCTACACCTCCTAGCATGCTCCTAGTGGTAATCAATTATGCTCCTTGGCTACAGGAACGGCCGCGCCAACGCCAACGATTTAGGACACTCGTATTCAAAATGGCTGCTATGAGAAAAAGTTTAGCTGAGTTTGTTTGTGCTTCGCTTCGTGAGTAGCTGTGATGTTACCGTTTTATATGCATACAAAAGTAAGATAATTATCGTACTCTGTGCTGCATAAGTTTGAGCTCAATTCGACGCGAATTTGTCATTTTGTGGAGGTTGTTGTGATTGCTGGAATCGATTTTCGAATGAACTATCAACCCTTGCCATTAATTATGAAGGGGATAATATTTTTAGGAAAAGTTCAAAAGTAACATAAATAATAACGAGACACAGTTTAAAGACGATATTCAAACTTTATTTTTACAATTTCGTATGTTACACTGATAACACCGAAACTACGCTTGGGCTTCCTGTGACAATTCCCGTGTGGAATACATTACCTGTACACGTGGTAAATGCCCATCATTAAGGCACTATGTTCTAGTGCTATCTGCCCTGCGATTAAGTCAACGAGGCATTCTCCGCATCCAAGGCGCTTATAACTTAACCTGCAGAACAGGCGCTTTTCCGATACGAGCGGAGCGAGTTCTGATACCGATCCGAGCGAAGCGAGCATAGGCGTAAAAAATAAGCGCCTGCCGCCATCTTACGAAAATTTGAATTCTGCCCCTTTTCCGCATGGATTAACATGATTATTAAACATGTCAATCAAACTTTGTGTGCTCGTAACTTTGTCGGTATCTGAGATATGTAGTCAAAACATTGCACAGTTCATTTTTATTACCTTTATTTCTCCTGTCCAAGTCTCTACAGTGACGTGGGATTTAAATTCACGACCACAGCCTCTATAAAGTCGCTCAGTCCCCGCTCAGTTTTTCCTTCATCAGTTCATGTACTCGACCCTGACTGACTCTTTCACTCGAACAGTCTCTGACAGCAGGAGCGAAAATTACTTTAGGGAACTCCGTAATTTCCTTAAGTTCTACGTCTAGATCGTAGAGGGGTATGGCTTTTAAGTCCCAGTGTATTTAGTTTCGATTAACTGATCCTTCACAATGCTTTGCAAATAGGACAATGCCGAAGCGCTAAGTCCTGTCTGACTCGACTTCCACGATAAACAGTTGGAAAATAAGGCTTTTACCTGTTGGTAAAACCTCCAAAATATCTCGCCTAGAAAGTACAAATGTAAACTATTCACTGCCTGCTTTGTTCTTCTAAATACTTTCCTGGATTAACGCTCAACCGCTCGATCACTTCTCTCTTGTCGCTGCCATTTCAGTCAGTTCGCCGGAGGAATGTGCGACATTTCGTGACACATTACAGCGATGACAGCTAATTGACCAATCAGTATTTCCCGTCCAGAATCTGAACGGGAAATGAAAACGTGTAAGGGATGGCTGCAGGCCCTCCTTCTCCTCTCTCGTGCCAGTCTCCTTTTTCCATTTTCACGCGGTCAAATTATGTTATCACTTCCTTTGCGTTGAAATAACACCGAGGGCCTGTTTCGCAAGCTACTTATAACTGATATTTATTCATTTATTATATCTTTCATATTTCATGGCTATTTATTATTATCTACTTTTATTGCCTGCACTTGCACTATTTATTGACTTTGTATTTCACTCCTGTATTTTGCGATTATTTTCTTCCCATTTTTTATGCATCTTCCAGTATTAGTGTACGCTATCAAAGGAAGTAAAAATATAAGATCTGCACAGAGCTGCGCAGAGCCTCTTGTGGAATTCAAAGCAGTTCGCGGAAAACTTTACCCTTCTGCACCGCGGCAGTTCGAGAGACTGATCTTTGAAAATGGATCAAATTAATAAAACTCCAGATTATTATTCTGTTTGGTAAACATTTCACTTTTTAAAGCAAAGTTATAAGAAGTTGTGCGGTACATTAGGAACTACACGCAGTGTAAGTAATAAATACAGAATGAGTGTCCGTGCTTTATCAGATTTACAAACTCAAGCTGGAAGCGAGAGTTTGTAAATCTGATAAAGCATGGACACTAATTCTGTATATGGCTTATCAAACGTCTAGGTGCCAGAGTCGTGTTTTTCAATTATTTTGGCGATTCGTCCTGTTTCTGGAGTTGATGCAAATCAGGACGAAATCTGTATCAGATTTACAGATCACTTATCGCACATTGATTTCCTTTGTTTTCCCTTCATGAATTATTAATGAGTTTGATCGAGCAAACGTTTATGTAAATCAGGACGAAATCTGTATCATATTTTTCAGATCACTTATCGCACATTGCCTTCCTTTGTTTTTCCTTCATGAATTGTGAATTGTGTGTGGATAAAACGAGGACACGGACCGGCGGACGTGCGGACCGGCGAACCAACTTTTTACATTTTTGGTCGAAAAAGCGTTTGGATAAAACATTTTAAAAATGTCTATAAATTTAAGGTTTTTCTGGTCATTTGTTATCCTGAGAAAATAGCCGACCGGTGGGACTTCCGGAACTGAAATTGCGGCTGTCTTCTCAGGCTAGTCATTCAGATCTATAGACCGATTTATACTAGAATAATGTGTCTAGCCGTTTTTACCCGTGGGAGATCTGATAGGTGGTGAAAATAATTTTGGCCGCGCGAAAATGGAATTTTGGGTCTCTCAAAGCGTCTCTCTTCAAAGCTCTTGTACTACAGGCTATAAGAGAAGCGACGTGCGAAATGTAAAAGGCCTGCGAAATTTTTGCTTTAGTTAAATAAACAATATGAAAGGCCTCTGTTAATTAGTCTACTGTGATTGCCGCGACATGCGGCAGGGCATCAGCTTGTGTGCGTGTTGGGGTAAGATGTCAAAACGACCTGCAATGCGCGCTTTGCTTTGGCATACACAGAGCACACGTTCTTTGACCTGTGTTCTCGTTGTGCAAGAGGATTACAAGAGCAAATTTGTCCACTTTAGATTCGAAAAAACACTCGGAAATGCTTGGTGGGTTGGTTAAATAAGTTCTAAATTCTTGCTTTGGTTCAATAAATAATATGACAGGCCTCTGTCAATTAGTGTGCTGTGATTGGTCGATACGTGCGACAGGACAAGCTAGTAAACTTTCTAGACCGCCTTACTAAATGTGAGTTTTAATTCCGAGTCGTTCGGTGTGGCTTAGCCGTTCTAGTCCAGTCATTCTGTGGTTTAACCCACCACTAATTGCAACAGAAGGTTTCTCTTCAAAATATAGCTCAGACAACTGCTTTGATTAACATACTAAAAGTCCAACTAAAGTCCTGCACGGGAAAGCCCTCAAAATTGACATAATTGCTACTCGCGCTATGCTGCAGCATGAAAACGAGGCTGAAACCGGAAGTAGTGTTATTTTGCTCGTTAAAACCTTACAATTTCCAGAATTTGAATGAATTTGTGTTAAGAGTGGTACAACTAAGCCATTTAACCAGTTAACACTGATAAGTGTATCGTGTGACCGGTCGGATTCGCGTATAAGCCCATGCATTTATGCAAGTGTCACATTCATACCCAAAAGCTCAAAAGACATTAATAATTGGAATAGAAGAATTGTTTGTTTTATTCTTATGATTAACTTGTGGTCATGGTGCATCAACAAACATCAGACTCATGACAATTTCATGAATATGCATACGTGCAAAATGTACCACATTTCTTTTCGGGTTTGATACTAGTAAAATATGAGAAAAACGTCACATTATGAGAATCGTGATACGGAGTCTTCACAGACTTCTACTCGTCGTCACTGTCATTTTCTTCAGTCAGGACAGAGGAGTTTGTGCAGCTAGAGCCTTTGCACTGGCCACAAGCCGGCGAACATTCTAGGCTGTGCTTGCGGCATGCAGGAACATCGCATCGTGCTACATCCGGATGCACAGTTGCACCTCACTATTTGCAGTAGGCTCTCTGGCGCTGGTGGCATATCCGTCATCACCGGGATAACCTGCCCGTCTCTCACCTTCCAGCCCCACTCTTCAACATCCACGTCCTTCCCTTTCCATTGCAGGATTTGGGCGTACACCCGGTAACTGTGGTATTTCACTGCAGCCGATGTAGGTGGGAGGCTGTTAGGTTGAATCTGGGTTGTTCTTGTTGCCAGTTTTTCTTTGTAGTGTTGATACCGGATGTCATCGAGCTGGCTTCCTGGCTTCTCGTTATGGAAGATCACTAGAGCATTACGCCCTGCCGTTTCGATAGCCTCTTTTGTTGCAATGCCATTAAACACCTCCGCTTGCTCGCGGAAATGAGCGGACGTGATAAACTTCTTCAGGGCTGATCCCGATTCCATGTGCGCGAGATGTGGTGTCGCAGCCGAGTACATCGTGGATGAAAAGGATGTTACGGCAAACCTCTTTCCCTAGCTGGGCTTGTATGCTCTTAATATTCCATACGCGACGACGTAAGGAATTGGTCTTGAGCTCAGGAATAAAGAACATGTCATAGCCATCAGGATCGACGTAAAACAAAAGAAGGATAAGGAGGTCTGTATCGTCTCCAACGAGTATGGTCGTTCTTGTTTGCGCGGACTCTACAGCTGTCTTAACAATAAGGAGATCAGCATCGCTTTCTGCATGGCGCGTCTCACACTGGCTGTGGCATGATAAGAACTCGAGAGCGCGCCGCCTGCATTATAGCATGTCCTATCGTTGCTAACTTGAAACGATCTTTTCTAGCCATAATGTTCTCAAGAAACACTTTCAGCGAGTGTGGTATAAGCTCCACATGCTTGTCGACATCTGTGTCGGTCTCCGGGTAGACCTCCCTTGACATTGTGGTGCTCTTGATGTCATTCTTTATTAATTTGGCCGCGGTCTGGATAATGCTAATTTTTTCTGCTTCCGTGTCTTCATCAAACTATTGCGAATGGAAGTCTTGGAGAATAATATTCGCCGTGGTCTTAAGAGTTACAACATTTGGTCGACCATTTAGTCGCCTATAATCTTATGATGATTTGATTTTCGAAATGCTCCATTAGCATGTCCTTCATGTGCGTGTGCCCGTATGCTGAGCTTTCGGAATGTTCAAGGTACTCGTCCATTTTATCACAGAGATCGCCGATAGTGAGTTGCTCCTCGTCATTCTGCTTTAGGTAATCAACCACTGCTAAAAACGAGTCGTGCTTTTCCTTGCCTTGCGGTCGGCCAGTTTTCCGCTTTTTTTTGTTTGCAGGTTCCAATGTGACATAAGCCTTTGGGATTTGTTTCCAGTACGGAAATTAACGCTACAACTTTGATGATAAACTGCGTCTGCAGCAGGAAGATCATGTACAGTTAGCAGTCTGGCTCGGACACATTCAGCCCATGTATCCCCCCTCTCCGAGCAAACATTAAGTACTGCCTCTTTTATTTCTATCGTCGTGAGCCTATAATCTTCTCTTGATCTTTTTTCCCCCTTATTATTGAAAAGTACTTCAATTCCGCAGTACAAACAATCGGTTTGGAAGCTGAATGACTTTGCAGCTGTACGTACTAATGAGCGTCGTTTATTTGGAATGGAAGGTGGGTCACCCAGTTTCGTCGCGCGCGCAACATTCTGAGGGCGGCAATAAACTCGGCGGCATTCTTTGTGAACCTTTTGTCCAGGAACAGTAAAAATTTCGTCATCGCGCTCTGCGCTAGCCCGATTAATTCCCTCACTTCCCTTTTTTTCCGAGAGCTACTGCGTCCGACAAATCACATAGCTTACTACATATCACACAAACATAATTTTAATTTAAGTTGTTTATTCAAATTCATATGACTTAGTTTTGGGGGTGCGACACTTTAAAAGGCAAGCGGGTTTCATTATTCAAAGATACGGCCTTGAATCTTTGTATTGATATTGTGACCAAAAAAAAAATATGGGGCGGGGCACGGGGCGATAAGAAGGCTGCATATATCCGAAAGGGGCGCTTATTCGAGGGGGCGCTAATTCAAGTATTTATAGCGAGTAATTGAAATTATTGTCCGTGACTAAATAAAGTATTCGAGAAAAAATGTGGTCTCAATATTGTCGTTTTGAGCATTAAGTATCAATTCGTTTTATCTCTTGAAAATATATACTAGAAATTATCAATTTCAACGGGACGCACCATTGCAAGCTAAATTCAACTCACAAACACAGAATTAGCTGATGAACGTCACTGGCATGGAAATAGGCGATCAGTGGTTAGATTATTTTCTGAAACCAATTGATCATGTACAAAATACAATTATTATTTGTGCACAATTCATAATTTTATCACGTTTTTCATCCAAACAAGTTTTAAATTACTGTAAGCTACGCTTGGCTCGTGCACTTGTCAGCCGGGAAAACGCACCGAATTTCGCATTGCCGCTTAAATGTTATTGCTCAAACGGTGATTATTATTTTATAGACTTTAAGCGATATCCAATGCTTACCTGCAAAGAATGTGTTTACAGGGTTGATAATGCTATTGTAGATCGCACTCGTGTTTTACTAGACGGCGGGAACGGAACATACAGAAATTGATAAAATAGACATGTTGCGACAAACCCCAGACTCTTGTTTCGCGGCATGCTTTTAGGTTTATTTGTAATTCTTTACTAAATATTGTTTCTGTACAGTTCTGATTAACTTCTAAAGTTTATATTCTAATAACTCAGCCAAGATTTAAAAAATATATATAACTCACAAACTAATCACAAGGAAAAACAAAGTTTACTATACATTACTATAGGTACCCTTCAGTATATAAAATATCTCTCGATTTCCGCTGAATAAATAAAAGTACTATATAATTACACGGATTTGTATTATTACATGGATGCATATTACTGTTTTTTATCAATTACATGTAAATAGCCAGTTTTTTTCTGTTTACTCAACTCGAAATACCTTCAAACTTCAAGAGGTACTTAGCAGAGCCTCGTTTTGATGCCGAGAAAAATTACTACTGGCGAACTCTTCATAAACAAACCCGATTTTGAGCGTTTTCCCCTATTAGGATTTTGTAGGAATTTTGATATGTTATACATGAAGTATTTCTGGACACCAAACCGTTGAGATACCTTCTGTTGCAATTAGTAGTGGGTTGACCCCTATATTTTCATAGAATGACTGGACTATTCATCCCCTATATATGGTTGTTTCCGTTAAGATTCCATGTTTTTGTTGGGATATGTTTACCCTGGTCCCAGAGGCTTTCGAGAACGGATTTCAAGAACGAGCCGCGAAGCGACGACCAGCGAGCCGCGAAGCACTACGGAAGAAAGCCTCTGGGACTAGGGTAGGATATTATTAATTTCGGATCCTCCCAATTGGCGACTAGCCAAAAGTAATGACCAATTGTTGTTCGCCACAATTTGTTTCGAGTTTCAAGCGACACGCGACAAAGAACATTTGCTGGCATGTTTTATTTGCTAAATTTAAAACATCGTGTGACGACTTTAGGTATAAAGTCACTAGAATGTTGGTCTCCAACACTCAAAATTTAGTCCCATAGCATTGGCGCCAAATAAGGCGCAATTTTGGACCCTGCTAAATTTCTAGACAGACATATAACAGATTTGAAAATAATATGATATGCTGCAGCATGCAAAGTAAATCAGTATCTAATAAATATATTGTACATCTGACATAAAATGTACGCAATGATTTTTTTTCCGTGTACGTGTTTTGTAGATAAAAGAACCTATACGTCTAAACCTTTAAATTTGACAATGATACGCTTATTCGACTAAAAATGAAAAAAGTTGAAAAAGTTGGTCCGCCGGTCCACGGTCCGCACATCGTGTATTATTATCGTTTCTTTTCTTCGACTTTTGTTGCATTTCTCATCCACGTTTTCGAAAAATAGAATGTGCACAGAGTTCCGATTAGGCCGAACGAATAGCAGTGCCATTTACTTTTTCAGATTCTCGTTCTCGTTCTCTACGGAACGTAAACTCAGTGTTTTCACGTCGTCTTTTTTGCAGACAACAGCTGCGGTTACACTACCCCAGATAAAGTCGTTTACCCAGTAAAACTGGCCCCAATAAAATCCATCTGGAGTTTGAATTTACCTGGGTACAGCGGTTACACCAAGACCGTTGAATATCACATCCCAGTAACTTTGTGGCGCGAAGGCCTATTGTACTGTCAGATTCTCGAAATTTCATTGGCTGACCTATCTGGGGTCGGCAGCGACCCCTAAGACTTATCTGGGGTGCTATCAAGGGAAAGTCCCATTGTTCTTTCTTTCGTAACTATGGAAATATACCAAGAGACCATCACCTAAGAGAACTGATCTCCGTACCCTATGATAGTCTGCGCCAATCTATTTTTGGCTCAGTGGACGTCACGATGCTATTTTAAGATTCGGTTCCAGCTCCTCACGGATTTTGATCGCTCCACCTTGATTTCAACAAAGAAAGAGAGGCTTCAAAACTCTGAATTATGGCTCTGAATTGTGTGTTGCTCCATAAACTTACTACCCGGACTGGTATGGGACGGATCTGACCTGATCTGACTTGAAGACTCGATAAAATGAACTTTGAATTGATAATAATAATAATAATAATAATAATAACAATGTTTATACAGGGGGCTCGCATCACCAAGGTGTTTTTCAGCGAGGCCCTGTTAAAATTATAATAATAAAAATACAATGGGGAGTTCAAAGATGAAAGTTAAAAATGCTATTATACAAATTAAATATATAAAATCTAATTAAAAATATGTGTCTTGATATGCTGTTTAAAAACAACCAAGGATTCGGATTCCTTTATTGACTTATCTAAATTGTTCCAGTCATAAAAACCTTGGTAAAAAAAGCCGTTGTTTTCCATAATTACGTTTTACTAAAGGGAGGCGATAATCTCCCTTTCTTCTCGTATTGTAGTTGTGAATATCACTATTTCTTAAAATATTAAAATTGTAATTTATAAGTCCGTGGATATACTTAAATGTAAGTATAAGTCTATGTACAAGGCGCCGCTGGGATAAAGTGGGCCAACCAAGTCTATTGAGAGCATCAGTGGCTGAGGCATGCCTAGGCAGGTCAAGAATAATTTTAGCTGCCTTGTTTTGTATGATCTGGAGATCTTCCATAATATAATTAATATAAGCTACGGAGTGTAATTTGAAAACCCGTTAAAAATATTGCCGTTTGGATTTGACTGGGAAACTGTAGGCTGTATTAAGCCAGACCCGTAAGAAATTCGGATGTGACCTGGAAGCCGTGAAAAGAAACTAGAGTGACCTGAATTTCGTGAAACTATCAAAGGAAATGAAGCCGTATTCCATTCAGTTTGGAGCCGGATCGGCGAGCATGGAAAGTCTTCCAAAAATTAGAATAAATTAACAATCCCGTATCATTGTTATTGAAACTTCGCTTACCTTATAAATACTCGTTCCCTGTAGTTCATATTCATGTATAGCTAGATAACATACCTAGGGAACTGACCGGATTATTTGCTCTATTTCATCAGGCTAATATATGTAGAAACGTTCAGTTTTATATAGCAAGCAAGCACGCATCGACTTTTGACCACAATTTTGCGAAATTATAAATCCAGTTAATCTGAAACACTGACTGACTGAGTTTGGAATTATCGTAAACAGACGCTTACAATTCGCTAAATAAATAGAACCTATAATATCGTAAATAATCGGACATGCTTTTGCAACACCGTAATCAATATGAATCTGTAGAGTAACTGTCGTGAAAGTAGAAAATTGTGAATGCTTTGATTACTGAGTAAAACCACAGGCAGCCCAGACTCGACATATATTTCCCGCCTTTTGGGTTACCTGTGGTATATTTCATAAGCGATCTCGGAAGAGTTTATATAATTGCTCCTTGTGAATTCTCTTTTCCGATTCCTACGAAATAAATCTTCAATAATAAAAGATTGATACTTAATGAAGTTTTGTGAGTGGTTTGAGGGTGATTTGGGGACTTCTAAAGCAGTTTATTAGGCCTCGAGGTTTTGACCGTTGGCCGCGTGTCTACCTCATAGCTACAAATATACACAAGGTATGCAGCTTCGAGCCGCTTTTCATCGATGTCACCTCACTCGCCGCCGAAATTCGACAAGAAATTCAAATCGATTTCGCCTCTGCTTTCGGCACACAAATCCAGACATGTGTAAGCACTTCTCTTCCACGTTTCAGGCCAAACGACGTGAAAACGGCTTGGAAAATAAATTCCGAATTCAAAATATTTCTCTCGGTATGTGATCTGCAGATTGATCGGTCCACAAATCAGCGGTAGACATCGCAGGCGGTGCTTTCAAGATGCGTAGGCATGGCAACTGCATCTTGAAAGCACCGCATAAATACAGCAAGTGATAAATATCACGTACAAATCATGCTATTTTTGTTTATAATATATATATGACCTAAGAAATATACTGAAAAAGACAATCACATGTTCTCATGAGTAGAGTTTGTTTACTTTGAGTTTGAGTTCATGCGTGGGCATGACACAACCAATCGGATAGTGTGGTAAAAATAGTCCAACTAATGTCTGCAAGCTAAAAATAAATCGGCGAGGACTATCATGGGGAGAGAGGCTAGTATGGGGGATCGGTTCTCTTAGGTGATGGTCTCTTGAATATACCTAGGTACGTTTTCTCCTGGGGAAATCGGTTAGACACGAAAACACGAATTTACCCGGGTAAATTTCCAATATACCTAGTAAAACTGGTCTAGTGTAACCGCAGCTAACGGCTAAAATGAATGCAGCTACATGCATTTTCACGTGCAGTTATTGTATTTTGTAATTAAGGCCATTGTTTTACCGCGTTGCCGTCGTCGTTGCCGTCGTGGTATCTAGCGGAGTTAATTGATATTCAAATCAGTTCGCGGAAAAGTACGCACTTCTGCGCCGTGGCAGTTCGAGAGACTGAGAGGTTGATTCTTCACTTTGAAAATGGATTTAAATTAATATAACTCCAGATTATTATTCTGTTTGGTAAACATTTCACTTTTTACAGTAAAGTTGACAAATTATGTGGGTGCTTTAGGAACTTCATGCAGTACTGTAATAAATAAACTACACTTCCCGGAATGTTTATACAGGCCCTGTTTTGTTAGTGGAGCTAATTGATATTCAAAAACTGACTGACTGTAAATTCGAAGTCAAATAAAGTTTATGTATGTATGTATCCACAGCAGACTCGAAAGCTTGCCTTTTTCAGCACTAAATTAGCAAATTGAGAGAAAAAAGGAACGTCGTAAATCAGTATGGCATTTCAATTTGAACGCTGGTGGGGTTTATTTTGATGCGAACAGTTGCAATCGTAGTTTCCCGACACAACCGTCAATCATTTGAAGGCATTGAAATGTCCGTTGTTTGTTGGCTGTGTTAACTGGTCTCGCGTGAGATCATATAGCTGTAATTAATACGAAGAATAAAGAACCACTCCGCTACGCTGGTTGTCAACAGCTTCTGAACAGCTTCTACTTCTGTTTAATACTCCGGAGCAAAGTCAGAGTGCACGGAAAATAATAAGTATGCAAACAAGAATTTCCAAGAAACGATGAAGTTGTTTTGAATACTATTAAACGATCAAACTTTTCAGCGATACTATAAAACAAGGTGTTTGTGACATGGTTTAGCTTCTAGCGATTGGAGCCGTACCAAGATCAAGACAGGCTATGCTTTCTTTCGGAAATCCCATTGCTCTCATTGTTAGCTCAGTTCAGTTTAATTTTGTAGCCCATGTTCGCAACATAGTTTTGTCTGTTGATTTCTTCAAGTCATCGTAGAATGGAGCAGGCCGCTCTTCGCAGGCCAGTTTGACCGGGACTTTACTGGTACCTTATTGTTCTTTTCTAAATAGAAGAAACCTTTATTTCATTAAGAGGGCATCCATGTGAAAACCAGGCACCCTGAAAATATGAGTCTACATGGTACATCTCAGATTTTGTTCATATTTTGCACATATGTTACTATTGGCCTGGCATTAGACTTGGTAGAATATTTTGGAAAAATTCCAAAAACTGTAAGAGATATGGGGGTCGGTACGAACTGCCTCGGTTTGAGGGGTATTTCCACTATGTATTTTTAGTCATGTTTACAGAATATTTTTGAACAAACCATATAAGCTATATGCACAAAACGTTTCTACAGCATAAACACGACCAATTGCAATTTAATTATGATATAAGTGCCAACAAATATTCAGTATTCAAGGAGTAAGGCTTTCATGTACAAGTGACTTCCGAAATTATTTTTCAAAAAGTCAAATTTTAGGGTAAAATGACATTCGAATACTATCGATGCGGCGAAATTGTAGAAGATGAGAGAGTTATTATTTTGTAGATCAGTCATTTGGAAATACAACTGGGGACTAAAAAGTTTGTAAAGTTTATTCAGCTTAGGAGCAGTGAGGCCAATGTAACATACTCCCAACGCCCGGGTCCAACGTAAATAAACAATCAACGCCAGATGCAATCTGTATCGTGTGCAGAATAACGGGACAAATAACGGACAGGAATGAGAAACATAGCCCTAAAATAACTGGGTGATAAATTTATTTGTCACTTATGCCTATGGTTTTGCAATAAACAACAACTAATTAACAATCAACTTCAAAATAAGAGAAATTAGTAATACGAAGGATGAATCAGCGATAAATGCATACCTGATTCTAGCCTTATTTGTGCTCTCCTCCCCAGCTCTGTCATGGTCTCGAAGCCACAACTTACGATAATTATCTTCTTGTCGATTTTACACCGAAAGAACATTTACCCATTATAGTTTATACAGATGGCTTTGTAGCATCCGCCATTTTATTTAGGACTAGAACCCAGTCTGCTGTTGTGCACCACAGGTAGCCCGAACACATATGTGTACATTCCATGTGGAATATTGGAAGAAAAAACTCTCTACCGTTGAATCAGCCTTTCCTTTCTTGTCTATTTATATATATATATTGCTGATCAGATCCCTACACGCTAGGAGATCCGGTGTTTTATCATTTCGTCTGTGGTGCCCAACATATATACCAGAGTGGGTAATTTATATTGAAATATTTATGAATCTCATGAAACAGAACTGAAAATAATCATAATGCACTACTTAATACATCTACATAATTTTGTTTGCAAAACTTAAATTTTTTCAAGCTGATTATAGGTTAAAATTACCCATGATGCACCTGATATATGTAACTGTTATGGGGTCAAATGTTTGCATACATTCATACACAAGGTCACAACAATGAATTATAAATGATTTCTAGCATCCCGTGCATATATCCTGTATATTCACACGACCCACATACGGCCATCCCAATATTCCAATAAAATGTTCCGTTTCCAATCGCCAGACCGACCCAATTTTTTTTGGAAAAGTTAACAAAAATACAAAGCTTGACATTGACCCAATTTTTGGGAAAAGTTAAAAAAAAAAATTGAAGAACATACTTTCATACTACACCTCTTTTCCTAGCTCTCTACGTATTTGCATTTTATTGGGATGGCCTAATCAGCTGTGTCGGTGCCGAACTGGAGCGCAGTGCCATCCTGGAAAGCGAAGTTCAGAAATGTCTGACGTATGTTGCTATTGCTACAAACTATCTTAGAAAAGGGTTCAGAAAACATCTGGGTGAACGATGAAACATATTGTGTGGATCGTGACAGACTTTATCCAGACCTGAATTACGCTGGATTTACATATACATGTATGTGCGGGGCGCTTGTTCAGACACACGGTAAGCCACGCAGTTTACAAGCATGAGTAGTTATGTTAGTTATCTTCCCATTAATGCGGCTGACCAACAAGCACTGAGGGTGGTCACTGCCAGATATTTGTTTAATGTCCAAAGTGGTTCCTTAGCGTCCTGTGATACACAGCTGCTGATGAATACGAGCGTCGTGAGATGCAATCTCGTTCCCAGAGCCCGCGATCATTTGACCAGCGCCAAGATACTGGCCAAAAGATCGCGGGTTATGAGAACGAGATTGCGTGAGACGGGACCGCCATTTTACGTGATCATCCGATCGAGGCACGAGGGATCGAAAAGGCGTAGGCGCGAACACTGCGCTTCTCTGTTTCTCTTAATGTTGCCTGGGTGGCTAATTGAACGAGCAGGAAGCATACAAATGTTTTGCTGCACGGGTGGATATACGAGGAAACGTTGTTGCCGAAAAAAAAACTAACGAATGCGCACTGTGTCAAATTGTCTTGCCGGTGGGGTCTGGGTTTGTGTTGCTAAGAAACACATATGCTGTGTGTCACTGGAGCCTAGTAAACATTGTTTTCCTCTATAGCCAACGTGAAAACATTGTTGCGGAAGCAAATTTTGCCTCATCGAAACAACAAAATGTCTTTGAAATGCTTCAGAAAAATGTTTACCTTCCTGGAAGATTTTTTTTTTTTTGCGCAAATTTTCCCGCGGACTTTGACTCGTTTTTACAGACAAATGTATGGAAAACTAAATCCACGATTGCATGCTTCCCAGCACAGCTACATCCCTCAAATTTCGATCAATTAATCTTTTACCTGGTATCTTAAGTTTGTATATGAAGAATATTTCAGAAATTCGATTTTACGGATTTTATTTGTCATCGGATTCCCAAACACTGTATTTCGCGCCATGTTTACACCCCTTTCAAAATGTCGGAATTATAATAAACCGCGAACTGGTCTATTACCTTAAAACTGTAAAGAAATACGTTATTCTTTGTGTACGAGGTTTGTAGTTTCTCAGCTGTAGGATGTCCGGTGTCCGCGGGGAACAGGATATCAGGGCACGTGACTTGTCCCTTCGTGTGTACCGACCTTTACGTCTGCGAGCGGGCGAGGCGCGCGGCGTGATTTTTTTTCACTTGTGTGGGTTGTTCTTTTATCTTTTGTTTTCCATATTGATTTTCTTTTTTTTTTTTTATGCAACGAGCTCCGCTATAAAGAGATACGAGGACGACAGTAACAAATCGCATACAAGTGTATCACAGGCAGCTTTAAGCAGAGAGTGAGCCATTATGCACTAGTCTAAATCAACCCCCACCCCCCCCCCCCCCCACTCCCCCTCCCACCCTGTCCCGGGTTGGGGGAGGAGGAGGAGGGGGGGTTACTTTGACTAGTGCATTACCTAAAATCAAAAATGAATAAAATACCCTGTCTAGACAGTGCAGTACAGGTGAAAATATTTATAGATTTTATGATAATTTTACTTGACACGCGCCATCAACAACATCCGCGCCAAGTGCCAAGGCATTTCATACAATTCTTTGTAAGGGGGTCGGGACATGCCTTCAACGGTAATATAGTTGTTTTTCCCTGGTAACGCCGAGAAGATAAAAATTATGCCACATTCCCTCGTTGAATATACACAAAATGAGCACTTGATCAAGTCCAAATCCATCTCGTGGATAGGGTGGGAAATACACGTGCAGACGTTACACGCAGTTCCTGTCACGCAATTCTTGAGATATCATTATATCACTGAAGTGATTTCATCTATTTCGGTGATACCACATTTGATTTCATGGATTATACACACATTTTGGTATTTCAACGGAACGAACAGAATATTATGCACAAGATTGAAACAAATTGAGTACTCCGTAACAAGGTAGTAACGACATCAGAATGGCTTCCCGTTGCTGAATCTAAACGGTTCTAACTTGGCCAACTATTCGATGAGCATATAATAAAGGGCTTCCAAGAAAACGAAACCATTAGGGTTTTTTTTATTATGAAAAGAAAACATCGTTTCTTTACAGAATAAAAACTAAAACTGAACTTGAATAGAGAATCGGCGGAAGAACCTAAATACGACTGTACGTGCATTTCTACTTGTCACTCATTCACCCCGCTACAGAGGCTCGCAAAATTCAGAGTGACTAGCCGGATTAGAAGCTGTATTTAAAGCGTAGCGTAGTTTGAAATCCTCTATATATCATATTCAAAGAAAATTCATTGTCTTTGATCCAATCAAACAATTTTAAACGAAGATACTGCCATAAACTATGAGTACCTATTTTTCAGCTTTGACTCCGTCAAACTCGACAACAATTCAGTCACTTTAGACATCTGCATATCAGGTGATGGACTTGGTCACCCTTCAAAACTAAAATAATATTGAAAATGAATGTGCATTCGAATTCTTAAAGCAATTATTGGCAGAAAATCTGTGAAGTTCACCGTATTTTCGATTTTAATCGAAAACAAATCGCCGTGTCGCCATATCGTCGTTTGTTTCATAACTGAACATTGCGGATTATGAGAGTGCGTAATCTCTAACCCAGCATTAACTTTACAGAGATTTTTTTTACCAGATGCAAAGATCTATTGTAAGTCAATCTAGGAATATTTCTAAATTCAAAGAAAAGAAGGCCGCAACTCTGCAAACGGCCATTGCCAGACAGCATTTATCGAGTTTTAAAAAGACCTATTAAAGTAGCGTTAAATAAAAATTCGACAGAAGCGACAAAATATAAATAAAATTAGTTGATTTTGGTTTTAATATGCTGACGGGACTTAGTACTAAAGCAGGTAAAAATATTATCTTTCTACTTAAAATCATTTGCGATTGCGACATGTTACAACATAAGGTATATTTTGCTCTGATTTTGAGCATTTCAGGGGGTCAAACAGTTTGATTGTCATATCTCAAAGGCCTTTTACATTTCAGCCAAACTATTTCACATGGGACATTAGCTAGTTAAGATATAAATGTGTGCCAAGTTTAAAGGAAATCGGAGAGGTGCACTGTAGACTCGTCTGCATGGTTTTCACATGGACCCTCTCTTAAATACAAAGCAATATTTACAGCAATTTTCGAAAATATTAATTTATTTTTGGTCAACAACACTTCGTCTATAAAACGTCAAACGAAATAAGGATATAGAGCCGAATTTAAAACTTCCGCCCGAATAATAATGGTTTGGCTAGCTAGGATGCATGAAAAACGAGAAAATTTAAGCTTGGAAATGTATCAACCACCTTAAAGCCTTAAGAATTTTGTGGGATCGATGAACAAACTGACAGCTTTTACATAAATGTTGGAGGAGTCAACTCTTTGGACCCTCTCTTTCTTTATATCCCCCTATTTGCACCCCTTCATAGTGCCTTCATATCCCCTTGTTATATTACATAAACTTCTCTTAATCAACACATTGTAAAATTATACAGTCAACGTTAATAGTTACCTTCGTTAAGATGGCTGAGAGGCCAAACGGCTGGTTCATGTCCAACAATGATGGCCAAAACAACAGCACCAAACGAAAATATATCCACCTTCACACCGTACTTCATAGTGGCCTGCTGGCCCATCGAAGTAGGAAGGGTCTCGGGAGCAGCATACAGAGGGGTGCCAGGCGATGGTGTGGCGTGCATATCCTTTCCTGAAGCGAATATTTTAGCAACTCCTAAGTCTGCAATTTTGGGTTGCTTTTCTTTAGTGAGCAAAATATTTTTCGTCGCCAAGTCCCGGTGAACGACAGGAGGCTTTAAGCTGTGTAAATACTGCAAACCTTCAGCAACGCCAAGGGCTAAAGACAGGCATTCCTTTTGGCCAATCTTAGGAATCGATTCAGAATTCCTGATGAATGTTTCCAAGTCACAATGCAGTAACTCAGTCACAATCACCGGTGATTGATTCTTCGAAGTCGGAAACAAAACAGTAAGCATTCTTACAATGTTCGGGTGTTCGAGCTTTCGCAATATTTCCGATTCTTTCCTAAACTGTTCAATGAAATAATCGCGGGCTTGCTGATCAAAGTCTTTTCCAAAGAAAATCGAATGGATTCGTTTAGCGGCAACTCGATTTCCATTCCAACGTGCCAACCATACTTCGCCATACGAACCTCTCCCAATTACCTTATCATAGACGATATCATCTCCAGCACTGGCCATTATTCACTGCCTTTGTAAAACAACGAGCCAGACTCAGAGATCATGCATTGCCAGCGTGAGTTTAGCCTGCGTGAAAAGTCCATGGGGAGAGGGAAAGGGAGCAGAGGGGGAATGGGGAGAGAGAAACCGAGGAAGGGAGCGCTTGCATCGAACTCGAGGGTTCTCTGTAACTGAATCCGTGCGGTAGGAAAGTTAAAACGCAACTGATCGAGTAGAAAAATGCGCCGCTCGCTAACTATTTTATTGCGTAGATGTATATATATGCCGGACAACATTCTCTTTGACAATTGCTTCAAGGCTAAAATTGTGTTTATTGATGTTGCCTTATTCACAGGCAGCCCAATCTATGGGTTTGTGAAAATATGACTTTGAGAAGAAATATTTGGGGTTTTATAAATCCTTTCAAATTGTATATAATGTATAAATAAACATACGTGCCAATGCTTTTATTATCCGTACTTCCTAGATCCTTCTTTTGCTTTATTATTATCCTTGCTTTACTATCTTAGTATCCTGGAGTCCATAAATATTTACCAGGAGCGGCCATATATACAGATAAACATCAACACCCCCTTAAATCATCCTGTCATCCCCTTCACACTAAAAGAGCCATTCCTTTCAGTTTAGCTCTTCGTCTCCGACGCATCTGTTCTACCGACGAAACTTTTATAATTCGTACTAATGAATTAATAACATACCTTTACAAACGAGGTTATAACCGCACATTCCTTAATAAACGAATAGAACGTGTTGCTAACATTCCTCGCAACGACGCTCTACCAACTACTAACTCACACTCTACCCACCGTATACCTTTTGTTATTACATATCCCAGCACTTCCCCACATCTCTAATATCGTACGCAAGCACACTAATATACTATTTTCGGATCAGTTGAGGTATAGGGCCACATGGTAAAATACCAGGTATTCTAAGGTGAAAATACGAGGTACCGTGATAACCTTATGAGTTCTGAGGTTTACTTAAAATGCCAGATGAAATGCCAGATGCCGGATAGAAATGCCAGATGAAATGCCAGATAGAAATGCCAGATGAAATACCAGATAGAAATACCAGATGAAATGCCAGATAGAGAAATGCCAAATTGAAATGCCAGATAGAAACGCCAGCCAGATAGAAATGCCAGACAGAAATGCCAGATAGATGCCAGTTAGAAAAATGCCAGATGAAATACCAGATAGAAATACCAGATAGAAATACCAGATAGAAATGCCAGATAGAAATGCCAGATAGAAATGCCAGATAGAAATGCCAGACAGAAATGCCAGATAGAAATGCCAGATAGAAATGTCAGTTAGAAATGCCAGATAGAAATGCCATATAGAAATGCCAGATGAAATGTCAGATGAAATGCCAGATGAAATGCCAGATAGAAATGCCAGATAGAAATGCCAGATGAAATGCCAGATAGAAATGCCAGATAGAATGCTTGATATACCATTACGTCACTTGGTAGGATGCGGATGTGACGTCACTTGATAGTGGGATGCTGCGGGATTACAGCGAGCAACAGGTAACCCAAATGAAGAAACTAAGTTCGAAAAAATCTTGTAGAACAAGAAAAAGTACATCGCCGCAGAAGGGAATCTGAATCATAAATTTTGTTAGTCTTGCATCGGCTGTCATTCAGCCGAATGGCAAACAAGCCACATTTAACATTAAATCTAAACCTACTACTGTATCTGAACATTTTCTTTCTAGACCTAACCACTCTTACACCGACATGCAACTTATCCCTCTAGAAATGATATACTCCTCAAGAGTCTCGATACGTAAAGCCAGAGAAGCGCACCTTAATTATAGATAAAGCTAAAACTCTAGAACCATATGGTATGAATATACGTGATGAAACATAGTGCTTATCTCTTATACTATTTTGCTAAATATTCAATATAAAATCCTACGTTGTGTCAGCTTTGCCGTAGTCCTTGGACTTCGTATTCATATATACTATACCCGTGAGTCAGCGTATGACCGGTTTGAGCTATTTTTAGAACATGTTTCCCGGGTAACTGCCTTCTGACTCTGCTGCGATCGCGAAAGCAGCCGCCTCTTTTGAGCTCTGGTCGCTCGGGCTCCCTTCCCCCAAAGAGACGTCTGCGACTTGAGGGTAAAAATTCCATACTGATGACGTAACGCCCTCGCTTGACTGAATTTCAAATTGTGTGCATAAATTAAGTTATACTTCGCGCCAGTTCGTAATGGCGGCCGAGTCAAGTGAATATTCATGATAAAGAAGAGACTCCTTGTATTTTATGCCGCAAAAGTACAACCGAGCGATCAAGTTATATTGTACAGAAAGTAGCGAATCCAGCAGGGGTATATAATAACGTAACAAGGCTCTTCCAAAGTCTTCCAAGTCACCTGAAGACTGAATTCTCGACTGATTTCAGTTGCTGCTTTTTGTGTAAATCTAGATAAAAGGGAAAAAATCGCCAAAAACCTTGAATACGTGCCAAATGGAAAAGTTGGTGATTTGCAGGAAGCTCTAAAGGAACGAAATTGCATCGCGATTCCTGTTCCAGCTACAGTTAGCGATGAACACAAACTCATCGAAGCCGAGGAATTTCCAGTTCCCGTCTGCCAAAGCACTCCCATCCAGGCCAGATGTGCAGTGGCATCCACTACCTCTTGTACTTCTTCAAACTCAAAGCGAACACTTCCTTTTGGAAAGGAGAACAGGCCACAACACCAAAAGGTTGATTCAGGTGTTAAGGTGAGTCAAATGAACCGAATTAAATAGTAAAAGATATGAACAGGAAAGCCTTTGGCTTTGGGTACAACTATAGTCTATACTATAGCAGTATAGGACTACTCTAAGATTATTATAGCTCAGGTGTGTTTAGACTCGTTCTATGAATGATTTGGAGTACAACTTTTGTTAATTTTTTTTAAACTTCTAGGTTATGTTTTTAGAAGGTTTGTATGAAACTTTTAAGAAATGAATTATTATAATATTAATAAGCCAAATGGTGGGTTTTTCTATAATTATTTCCTTATTTACAACCTTGAGCTATGACTGCAGAAGTGGTCAGAGTGAGGGGCCGTAGTTGTCCTGGAGACCCAAGTCACCCTCCCCCAAGCCATCTTAAAGACAACTTTTCAAACAATGCTCTGTAGCTAAATTGCAGTGATCCATTAATTTACATGTTACTCATGTGAGAAATTACTTGGTACTGTGCAGGTTATGCTCTGTGAAGTTTGCTTGGGAAATTGGGTGATCTGGGTCTCCAGAACAACTTTTGTCCATATAAACAGGCACTGAAATAAGAATTGGTTTCCAGGTGGAAACCAAGCATATTGTTTTGGCAGCAATATACCCATCTTTTTTATGGTATTTATTATGATTAAATCTTTCTTAGGTTGTTGTTTCCTGGCCAACACAGACCAAACATCAGCCTCATATAGAGCCCTTAGGCCGTGCATTACTTTGTGGTACATGGAAGGAAATTGCTACAGCTGCATTTTGTGTAAAGGAGCTAAGAGCAGAATTTGTTAAGTGCATGTTGAAGCATCTATCAAGAGTGTTGCACATTAGCATAGTTTAATAAACAGGAGTCTTTAACAGATTTAAAACACTATACTCCACATATGGAGTTCTCTGAGTTTATTGAACTGCTTTATAAGCTCATTATGTATAGTCAGGTTTTTCAGTTATGTTGGTTATTACAGCCTATTTCCGCAGAGAAATATGAAGGAAAAGTTTTTAACCAACACAAATGTACAACAGTGGATAAATTTGGCTGTTCCCAAGTTACCATAGCAAAGACTTGTGCATAACATACATGTACACTCAATTTCCAGTTTTAATTGTAAATATATTGTTTATAACAAGAAGTTGGAGATCATGAACTTACATAGCTAATAGAGGAGTAATTATTCTTCCTGATGTATGTTTAATTATTGGGGTTGTCCCAAAGGATCCAAGACTGTGTGCTGATGCTTCTACATGATGGATAACAACATTATTACTGGGAGAGAAAATGTAATTTACTCTTTATTTAAGATGAAACAGTTAATACATTTAGCTGTCAAATTTATAAAGGATTAGAAAGAAATGTCAAGGAAGTTCTACATCCATCTAATTAGTTCCAGTTTTTTATTCAGAAAATTATTACAAGTTATGGATGCCTAGAGGCTAAATAAACATTAGTTTTCTAGTTAGCCCAAGTTTGGCTAGGACAAATACCTTTAATTTATTAAAGGCAGTCATTACATTGTATAACATAACTAGGCATAGCGAATATCTGGCATCGCTGTTATAGATTGTTGACAAATTGAAGGGCTCCCTGCAGAACAGTGTCAATGACTACTGATCAAATTCTAAATAATTAATTCTCCTTCATATTCTTCAATTTTTAAGGGAGAATTTAGAACCTGATCAGAAGTCACCTACTCTATTCTTTCATGAACCCCTTCAATTATTATGGAAGTATACAAATATAACCCCCCTCCCCTACCTGAGCTAGGCCATTGATTTACAAGGACTTGAACCTGACATGTGCTTTAACCCCTACCCACCTGGGCCTTGTTACAAAGAAGATGCCTTGCTCTTTCTGCAAAATGCCCCAAAGGGGGTGGAGGTAAAAATGTAGATACATGTACGTTTTATAGCATCCCATATTTTTCCTTCCTTCCTTCACTATGCTCTGATCATGGGAGGGTGATTTTCAGTGACCATGCATAACATGAATACAACACTGGTTATTTATAATTGCCAGTAGAAGCAGTAACTCCTTTTTTCTCCCTTATTAGTGAGGTATGAGTGGAGCACCCCTGCTTGCTCTGCTCAAATATAGCCACTCGTACCTCAATAATACCGGAGGGGGGAATAGGGACTGTTCACAGTTCATAAAAAGAGTAAAAAATTGAGATCCATAAATTTTAGGTAAGGTCCTGGCAAACAAGGTTAATAAGGTGTTTATTATGTAGCTCAAAAGTATCAAAAACAGACTTTATACCAGGTCTGTACGGGAAAGTTATGAACCACAAATTGACCAATCATACCTAGCAAAATTACCAAGCTACATAAAATAAATAATTATTGGTTAAAGTTTTGGTGATACCCAAAATAATCAAGGTTGAGGGCTGAGGCTGATAACACTTACTGAGACCTTGATTGTTCTGGATATCACAAAAAACTGAATAATAATAATATATATATTTAAAGAGGATTCCCCAGTCACCCAAAGGTGTTTTTCATGGAGGTTCTCAGAGAAATAAAAATATAGGTTTAAAAATAGATATATAATAAAAATAAATGGACTATAAAGAAAAATGACTAATAATAAAAGTTACAATAACGATGTATAGAATAAGAATGAAAATCTAATAATTATTGTTTTATAAATTAAAATTATCTCCTGTACACTGAATTTTGGAATTATCTGTATATGCTCTTGGTCAATGACGATGGAGATTGTAAAATGTATAATGCAGGTTGCTATTTTATGGCTCTTTTATTTACGAGATTCAACAAACCTTTGGCTTAGCGTTTGTAAGCTATACCGACTAATCTCTCTTCGTAGAGCTTGTTCTCAAACAATGACCTGTAGAAAGGCTCCATTCGGGCGACAAAAACACGTACGTACGAGAAATAGCCATTCTCTATTCCTTCGTTGACTTCGCTTTGGTCGCTTCCAACAAATGCAGCTATCAACCCTATTGAATTCAAACGGTTAACCTGATCTATCATCAGAGCAACCAAAGGAGATATGACTATAATGATGGGATCCTTTTTCCACAAACTGTTGCAAACGTTCAAATGCATCCACATCTCCACCAAACACCAATGATTTCCCCGAGCCAGTCGGCAAATTAACGAACACACCTTTTCTTCCATAAAACTACGTAGAGCTATGACCTGACTACTTGTGAGCTTCTCGATATTAAACTTAAGGCAAAGTTCACTTGCACAACGATTAAAAACACTAAGTTTATAGCTCACGCTTCTCACTCGCCGCCATTTAATAAAGCTGAACTGTTAATTTATGCACATTTATAAATATGTTGTAGATTGACCAATCACAAGCCGCGCCCGGAATCTGGGCGCATTTACGTCATCAGTATGGAATTTTTACCCTCAAGTCGCAGACGTCTCTTTGGGGGAAGGGAGCCCGAGCGACCAGAGCTCAAAAGAGGCGGCTGCTTTCGCAGGCTACGATCGTGCATATGCTTGCCGTAATTATCGAGATGAAGAATGATGTATTGTTCTTTGAGGTGATTTTACTAACGGTGCATTGTCCTGACTATGGTTTGATTGGATTCCCAAAGTGTGGGCACGTGAACTCCCGTGGGATCTGTTCTAAATATACTTGAATATAGCTCAATCCGGTCATACGCTGACTCACAGGCCTAGTATAGGAGATGGACGCTCCTGGTAATGGGCTCCTGGTTATTTATTGTCGTAATCCAAGGGTGGAATTGTGGGCTGGGATACTGGTGCCTAAACCTTGTAGGGGATTTCGTGTCCTTTTGTTTCTGCACCATGCAAGTTTTGCTTAATCCTTAAATAAATAAAAATAAATAACTACCTTTTCGCTTGCATGTTGTTTCCTTTGTGATTATTTTTCTTCTCCTGGAACCATTTTGGGGTGTTTTTAGGAGTTTCTCATCTCCTTTCCCTCACCACCTAAGAACGAGAGAAGGCTGGAATATTCCGAAGATTTCTCCCACAATCACCTACAATCTTAACCTCCAAAATCTCACTTCTCGTCATCGAAATATCACGAAACTCCTGTCGTTGCTAGAATGATAAATTAACTAAGCTCTGCCTGAATTCCAGCGATCCCTCATTCTGGAATACTATTTCGCGACTTTCGACCATTTACGAGGCTCACTCAGTACTAACGACCTTAGACATCGAGTGGCAACCGTCACGAGAGCCTTGTTGTGGTTGAAAAGACACAATTTTCGTTCGGTTTAGTCTGCATAACAAAATACACCACCACCACCACTGCTGAGCGCAGCATTTTGCTTCAAAAAACCGTCGTTATTAGTACTTCTTCCGCATGGAAATTTCATCAAGAGAAGTGGATAAAACTTTGGAGCAGATATATGGCGGAGAAACCGGAGGACCTTGCTAAAGTCTGGTCGACGCCTAAAATAGCGGATTTCGCAGTAATCAACACTACATCAAATGCACAACGACTAAACCAGTATTGCTTCTCCACATCAGGAGCGATATTAGGACCAAACAATTTGGATTTATACCCTGAATTAAACGTTGGTGACCTGGCGAAGCTGGTAGTGCTAAAAAGGTAGCGTAAAGCAGCCACACCAGGAAACCTTGACCTGCAAGACAAAATGAGCAAGCTCAAACCACTGATTGACCGACTCAAGCCGATACTTCGCTACTCCTAACTTTGATTTCACTGAAGGGTTGAAGAGAGGGGTATGACACAGTTGGATAGCTTACAGCTAAAAATGCTGCCAAAGTTCAACAACACAGCTTTGCGCTGCCTGACTGCTTCATGCAGATATATAGAATTTATTTTTTTCTAGCGAGTCCGGTAAGTTTACCAAAATAAGATTGATTTCGAGTTAGTTCTATATCCCCAGTTGGACCATCAGCGGGAAGTCCTGGCAGCCCAGCTGCCTGGGCGCTTCAGGGATATAGAACTTGTATTTCTAGCGACTCCGGCAAGGTTACCAAAATAATATTGATTTCAAGTTAGTTCTATATATCCCCAGTTGGTTCATCCAGCGGGAAGTCCTAGCAGCTTAGCTGTCTGAGCGCTCCAGGGATAAATAACTTTTACAACTTTCGTAGCCTTCTTCAGTCATGAAGGCCACACGCACGCAAAAAGACTTGGGTTGGGGTGCTGTTGCCAGAAGATAACGCATGCGCACCTGCAGTAGCGGTAAGTGCTGATGTGAGATGATGTTGCCGTTGCTGTTCATATTGCGGCGTTTCCGGTAATTTAGGTAACGTGAACTAAGTAATCGGAGGTGACTCTTATCACTCCCACTGCGTCCACAGCGAAAGAAACATCTGAGCAACCACAGGTAACCCAAGCTCTGTAAGTGGCAATATTTACTAACATTTGTATGGTTTTTTTTGTCCATGGGCTGCGTATAGTTGCAATTTCAGCATTTTTTGGCGAGTTTTGACCCCAGCAGATTACAACCATACACAGCCCATGGACAAATAAACACATCCTGTAAGTATTGTCACTTATTCAATATTAGTTTTGAAAATCCAAGACAAAAAAAACCATACAAATGTTAGTAAATATTGCCACTTACAGAACTTGGGTTACCTGTGGAGCAACGAGCCGGAAATGACGTAATAGAAACCAATATATTTGGTTGAAATTGATATGAATATTTATGATAAACTGTTCGTGTGATTCCCTGCTAGCACAGCTGCCAGCCAGTGCGTGAACGCTCATGGTCGTCATGTTTTGCTTTGATTTGGCATTGTCCGAATATTCCGACAGTTAATTCTTTGATGGTAAATTGTGTTCTCCATTAGGATATTACCTTAATGCAAAGTCAAAAAGCAGTAAGAAGCACTTCGACTGATCATGATTGAATATATATCGTTGAAGTCAGCGTATCTCATCCGTATAAGGAAGGAAGAGGGAAGGCTTCGGTTGAAAAGTCTCAAATGCGTCGAGACTAAATGCGTGCTTTGAAGGTCTAAATAAAAAGTGAAGACTGTAGTAGTATAGAGGGTGGGGGCACCGGACCATTTCAATCTCTTCGAGATCAAAATGATCCGTTGTCGACCTCAAAGAAGGTCTCTCCCCACCCTCAATACTACTGCAGCTTCATTCTGCTATGTTTTCGTTGTTCGTGTTCTACTATCCTTGGAATTATTTAGGGCGTGGTCAGTTTAGGGCGTGGTCAATTTAGGGCGTGGTCGAATTCTTGAAATTCTTCATAACCGGTTTAACCAGTTCAATCTTTGGATGTCAAATTCTTGGAAATCTCCATAACCGGTTTCAATCTTTGGATGTCGAATTCTTGGATATCGAATTCTTCTCTTCATTCTTCTCTTACTATAGTATTCAACTTTTCATAGTTGCATTCTAGGCTATCCATTCTAATGGCTTCATTGCCTTGCCAGCTATCCGCTATTGCCATATATTGGCTTCTGCGAGTTTCTTCTATTTCATAGTGCATTCGAGGTATCTTGCATCTTCTCTATGTAATGGATGCTGGTGCATGGTACTCTATATTTAATATCTAATATAGTAGTATAGGATGAACTGCAATTCAGAAATCCATGATGAGATGAAAGACTTTGGAGAGTTGTGTCCTTTCTGCAATGAGCGATTGATAGATTACGTACGCAAGAAAGAGAGTGAGTCGTGTTGTGGCAATACAGAGATAATTAATGATAATGGTATGTATGTTTGCAAAAGCTGTGGTGTAGTTCATTCATATCGTTTGGTGAATGGATATATCGATTACTACGAAAATAGGTACCGAATGAGACGTAAGTCTATCTACCATAGGAAATACCATATTGACAATATATTCATTGCGAAATTTGATTTACGATATGGTGAGTGCATTGATATTCGTAGGATGTTCAATAAATTCGAAAGTGCTATTGATGTTATATTGAAACGGAAGAGGTATCCAATACTAGATTTCGTGTTCTATAAGTTGTTCGAAATGAAGTTTCGCGAATCTGGAATCGATAACTATCGCATCCATATGCAAAAGTGTACTAGGTACATATCGAAGATTACTGTTAAACGATATGTTAGGATATGGAAGAAGATCTGTGATATGAATGAATGGTTATACATAGAGACTCATAATGGCGTTTTTGCAAGAAGTGAAGATAATTGATATGGCAATGATCAACTAGTTGCGTACTTCTTGTTGTATCTCTCTCTGAATCTATCAACTAGTGGACATAGGTCACTAACTTGATCGTCCAACCAGTTCAACTCTAATGTAAATCTTTCGATGTCGAGTTCTTCTCCACGCAGATATGCCCTTATTTTATTCAAGATCTTCTGATATGATGTGTACGCAAATTTGCTCATTTCCGTCTTCCTATTGTAGTTTTTCATTTTTAGTAGTCCTTGAAGCAATAGTCCTGATCCCGATATTGTACCGAGAATGATTGGATTTAGTGTTATAGACCCAATGATTACGCCTGTACTTGTGAGACCAATTGACGATAAGTGTAGAATTGTATTAACCTTCTTGAATCGTTTGTATGCTTGCTTGTGGTAGAAGCATTTTTTGTGGTAGTGAGAATACAGGTTTTTTAGCATTTCGACATCTGCTTCACTCAAGTCCTTGTCTATATGATTGAAGTTGAATATGTCTACTTTCAACGTCTTTGCCATATAGCTATACGTTACATAAATTGTTGATACATCTGTTTGTATTCGTCGTCGTCAATCAAGCCATCGTTAGAAAGCTTATTGAGTATCTCGACGGCTTCGTTAGAAAGTTCGATACTATTATTTCCAGCGTTTTTCGATGCTATTATTAACTCTAGTCTTTCACATAGCTCATTCGGGTTGTTGTAGTACTTTATACGACTTTTGTTACAACCACCTGATTTTTTCGTTCCTAAGTCGATCTTACCACTTTTAGACGTATATGGAGAGATTCCCGAGAGCTTAATCAGCTTGTTGAATATCCTTTGAGCATCATCAGTGTACAGTCTTCTAGGATTGTAGCGTTTCGTTAGCAACTCCATAAATGAATTATCGACCTTATGGTTTAGTATCTTCTTACCACTACCATTGTAAGCCTCTAATCTCATCTCTAATAATTTAGCTGGATCGATATACAAATTTCCAAACGTATAATCGGACCCTATTTTTAGACCTGTGCCAGTCGTTTTCTTAGATGACTTTGGCGTTTCTATGACGTCCTCATCTGGTACGAATACGACTTCCTTCTCTGGTGTCTTTAGTTTTAGCACTTCCTTCAAGTACTTGCTTGCTGCTAATTTTTGATTGCCTAGTATCTTTATTGTCGTGGGTGATTTAGATGATTTGATTTGCTTGTTCAGTATCGTTATGGCATTCTGTATTAAGTATTCTGAAGGTATGTCTTTTAAGCTTGGATCGAACCCTAGTTTTTCTAGTCGTTTAGATTCTTGTGCTCCAAAAATTGGTTTTGTACCATCAATGGCTCCTTTGTCGTTCTCTTCGTCTTCATCTTCGTCTTCCTCGTAATGCGATGGCAGTTTACCAATCCACGATTCTAAGCCTTTAGTAGATCCTTGTGTTGAGATGGCTTCACTAAGTGTATCGATTGCTCCAGTGATGTTCTCTTGGTTTTCTTGTAGCTGTTCAATCATCTCATCTTGTTTCTTATCAGCCGATTTCTGCGCCTTTTCGACTGAAGCTGTTACGGGTTGGTATAGCTTTTCGCCAGCTTCTCGTAATGATTGATCACCTAGCTTTTTATTGAGTAATCGTTTCTTTAAGATTTGCCTATTTTTCAAGAATTCGTTAATTAAGCTTGCTCTTTCTTCTACTGTCTTAATAGTTCTGAACGACATACGTATACATATTAGTTACATAATTCGTTACTCTAAGTTAGCGTAACTTTTTGAAATCGTATGTAAATCACACGAAAACTCTCGAATTCTCATTCTCTAACTACGTATTATGCACGTATAAACCGTCGAAGTTCTTTCGATACATCTCGGGAATATGCTTAGAAGTCTTATCCAACACCATGAAATCGAATGGTTCTATCGTAGCTTCTCGATATATGTCTTCGAATTGTTTCCGACTGATGTTTTTACAGTTATCATCAGCAATGTGTCTGATGTCCTTGTTATCTAATCCGCCAAATAGAACGAAGCACTTAGTATTGCGTCGAATGTATTTTGGCACATCGTAATAGCTTTGACACAAGTAAATGCAGTTACAGTTCTTATTTCTAGATAGCGAAAAGTATTCCTTAACGTTGTTCATATTTTTATTGTCGATCTTAATATCATCGAATACGATAACCTTATTAGCGTCATCATCTAAATCTTCAACTGGTATGATGTCTTCTGGATTGCATAATTCGACATTACACGCATCGTCGTCGTCATCTAATTCCTCGTTAATGATATCATGGAATTCTTTTATTAGACTGTACTTATCCTGATGAGGATTTAGAGTATGTATCTTACAAGAATCGTACTTCATCCATTTTAAAAGCATATTGGTAAGCAGATTCGTTTTACCTTGACCCGTACTACCAACTAGCATAAAATGGCAATCAGGAAGCAAGAAGTGATGTTTTGGTTTCTGACTTATTTTTTCAGTATCGTCAAAGTTGATTATATTCATCTACTATAATGTACGTATACAATATAGATGAGTTTTACGAAATTTGGAACGATTCGAACTGGAAGCCGCAATGAGTGCATGCATGAGCAAACACCAGTAAGAATAGTTAGTATTAATGCGAAAGAGATTTCACTCTTATGGCTTCAACGCGATACGGATTGGATGGATATACCCAATTACGAAATACAGCTAACACCAAAAGGTACGAATATGATGAGACTATCATGCCGCCTATACATCTCAAACAACACTGGAGGAGGTAATTTTTGGTTCCGATGGGTCCTATTAACGACAACGCCAGTTCCAGGGCACCATTTACAAACGATTATTGGTGTAAGTAATTTACCAGATGCAGCAATTGGCTTGAGAACCAGATGTGCATTTGCGGCACAACCGCCAAGAGATCCAGAGACAGTCGTTTGTATTTCAGACGTCTCTTTTCATGAGAATTTCGGTAACGGCATCCTACACACGTATAAGCTGCAGTGTAAGATCACTGATACAGGAACGATGGTATTGAATAGACTGTATAATGGCGCTAATGCGGCATGGAATGGATACGTGAAATCATCAATAATGGTTGAGGAAATCACAGGGATTACTAAAAAAGTTGCTCAAAATGGAATCAACGAATACGCATCAAACTAATGTAATCATATAATATAAGAGATGAGTTACTCAATATTTGGAACGCTTTACAATGGTACGATAGAGCAAAAGGAAGGTAAGCGTGGACCAAAAGGCGATCAAGGAAGCCAAGGAAGCCAAGGGATTCGAGGAATGAAGGGCGATCAAGGAAGCCAAGGAATGAAAGGCGATCAAGGAGGCCAAGGGATTCGAGGAATGAAAGGCGATCAAGGAAGCCAAGGAATGAAAGGCGATCAAGGAGGCCAAGGGATTCGAGGAATGAAAGGCGATCAAGGAAGCCAAGGAATGAAAGGCGATCAAGGAGGCCAAGGGATTCGAGGAATGAAAGGCGATCAAGGAAGCCAAGGGATTCGAGGAATGAAAGGCGATCAAGGAAGCCAAGGAATGAAAGGCGATCAAGGAAGCCAAGGAATGAAAGGCGATCGAGGAAGCCAAGGGATTCGAGGGTCTGGGCCTGGGTCAAGTGTTATGCATAGTAGTCTAACATTCAATTGTGGCAATTTCCTTATGAAGTCTGGTAGTTGGGCATCATCGAGCAGTGTAAGCTCATTTATGGTTGTATATGACGCATACTCTATGAATAACATCACTCCAGAACATCGAGGTTTTAGGATCCTAGAGACTTTTAAACCGAACTCAACAGAAACGTTGACTATGACTATACCAAAAAATGATAATACGACTTTAGGGTTAAAAGGCAACAGCACATACACAGTTCGGGTCGAAGCTTATGCAAACAACATTGGATCCATAATACTAAGCTCTTTATCAATTGAAGAGAATTTGACTTTCATATCAAACACGATAAAAAGTGGAAGGATAGGATCTACAAACACTGCTTTCCAAGAGCTAAGCATAACAACATCTGCCAATAGCACAGGTAAACTATCATTTACTTTGAGTCATAATCAGTCAACCAATCAGCTAATAACTATCTATGTTGCAATCATTGCTGGAGCATTAGATGCAAATACTTTTGTGAATCCTACTGTCTTCGATGATAATGAGTACATTATTGAACAAAGAGTGCAAGAAGTGGTTCCTATTAGGACAGTCGCTTATATAGCAAAGGAAATTTCGAATTTATGGAGTCATGCAGACATGGAGTGGGGAGACATACCACATTTCTCCATCACGATATCTCCCAAGGAAGCAACGAATTTAATTCGATTATCGTGTACGATTTACCTTGGATGTGACGCTGGAGGAGCTAATGTGTGGTTTCGATGGGTCGTAACTACAGGTCAAGGATTACTGGCTTATGTCAGTACGAATTCATTACCAAATAATATCCTTCAAACCCGTAACAGAGCTAGCTTTGGCTCGCAATTAGCCATCAATCCAGAAACTCTTGCCTGCGTGTCCCATACTGGGTTCCACGTCCCATTTAATAAAACCCCACATACATATAAATTACAGATAAAAGTGAAAGACACAGGAACCGTTACAATCAATAGAATATACAACAATGGAAACGCTAAGTGGAATAGTTACGTTACCTCAAGTATGATTTTAGAAGAAGTCTCAGGGATCGCGAGGAGTTTCGCTAGTAATGGGGATGTGATATGTTCATCAGAATAATCTAACCAAACTGTATAATGCAAACTACGTTATTCTTTGATAGTAAGAAAGGATCTGGTTCATCTGAAAACTTCACGACATACTTCAATCCTCCATTGGAGCTAGATATTACGAAAAACTATCAAATCTCGTTAATCAATGCATCTATGTGGTACTCTTGGTACAACATAACGAGTGCAAATAACAAGTTCAAATACTACAATGGTACAGCTTGGAAGACGATAACATTATCGCCAGGAGCATACAACGTAATTGACATAAACGACACTATGAAGCACCATATGAAGCAAAATAGCGATTGGGACGTTGCTAACAGTAAGTACTATGTCGATATTAAACCTAATTACAACACACTGAAGTCTATGATTGAGATACGAAATGGTTATAAAGTGGATTTCACTATCGACGAAAGTTTTAGGACGATACTTGGTTTCGAATCTAAGATAGTTCAAGGCAACGGCTTTCACGATAGCGATAAGATTGTGCAAATCACGGAGGTCGATACTATTCAAGTACACTGCGATCTAGTAACAGATTCTTACATAAATGGCAGTACAAGTTCGGTCATCTACTCATTCGTTCCATCGGTTCCTCCAGGTTACTTGATCAACATCCATCCTAACCAACGATTCGATATGAACATATCGAAAAGATCGATTAACAGTATATCGTTCTCGCTTAGAGATCAAAGTGGTAATTCGATAAGAATGAATAATGAGAGAGTTACGTATTACATCCATCTTAGTGAGATTGTGTAACCAATATGTATATGCTATTAACGAGAGAACGATATACCAAAAGGAAAGTCATTGGTGGAAACCTCATTGGGAACGTATTCGACAAAGCAAAGAGTACGCTTTCAACAGCTAGCAAGATAATAACGAGACCCATTAATGCTTTAAAAAATAGATTGCTAAAACCCGTTATTACTAAGGCTCTTCCATATGTTAAACAGAAAGCCATCAATGTTGGCACTAAAGCGATCCTTCAAAAAGTAAAGCAGGGCGTTAGAGACGTTTCGTCAAATCCAGAGGTTCGGAAAGTCTTGAATGACCGGTCGAGAGCTATCTTATCGAATCTTATTGCTGGAAGTGGCATGAAACGATTGTAGTGACTTTTGTATAATCATATAATATATGACTGAAGTAATTAGCCAATATTTTCAATTCGATGAATCGAACATTATCGATAACTCAACTACGAAATTCGAATATATCGAATACCTTCCAAGAGACTCTAATAACATGGATAAAGATGGCCAAAGGATCATCGAGACTCGAGATGAAGACGTATACCTGCTCCCACATAAGGCTATGTTGGAGGTGCGTGGTAAGCTGCAAACAGCTGCTAATGCTGATTATAATGCAACAGATATTGTATCGCTTGTGAATAATGCGTGGAGTCTATTTTCAAGTGCTCAATATCAGATTAACAACCAAATAGTAGAAAGTGTGAATGACTACCTACCAGAAGCAAGCACAATTCTAAACACAGTCATGTTTTCTGATGACTATAGCCGTAGTACTGCTAGTAATATGCTTTGGTTTAGAGATACATCAACGGGTACACCAACTTTAAAGTACACAACTGCAATTGCTGCAGTCGATGATGCTGCTAATGCAGCTACCGTTCGAACAGGAACGCAAGCCTTAGTTGTTGCATACATACAAGACCAAACAGCTAATCTAGGTTTCACTGCTCGACAGGCTATCACGACAGGAGCTAAACAAGTATCCCTGCTTCTACCACTATCGCAAGTTTTCGGATTCTGTAAGGATGTAGATACTGTGTTTCGGAGTGTCAAACATACGCTTATCCTAAACAGAGCAACAGCAAACCAGTATATCATGAAAGATAATGCTGCAGGCGTTGGTAAATTTAAGATTACTCACCTATCACTATGGATGCCTAAAGTCGTTCCTTCACTAGAAATTCAATCATACATTGATGCCAAACTAGTAAGTGGTTACATAAAGGACCTATACTTCGAGCAGGTACGTGTATACAGAACGATGTTCCAAGCCGTTGAAACGAACCCAACATGGAGAATTACAACACAGCCAGGTAGCGAACTTCCAAGACATGTCTTCATTGCATTACAGTCTAGTGATCGTCATCCAACAGCTAATGCACAGAATGTCAATAATATGATCTTCGATAATGGGAACCTAACGAGAATCAGTGTTCGAATCAATAGTGTACAACATCCAGAAAGGGAAGTAGAATGTAACTTCACTCCAGCTAATAGGAACTATAATAGATCGTACATGATGTTCATGGATGCCGTTAACAAATACCAAGATACCGATACAGGTAGTCAGCTTAGTGTTGAGGATTGGGCATCATTGTATCCAATACATCATTTCGACGTTAGTAAGCATTCAGAGCAGCTGAAAACAAGCATGGCTGATATTGAAGTCCGATTTACCCTAGGTGGGAACTTCAGAAACATAGCTAACAATGCTGATATACCTTATTATGTTTATGCCGTAATCCTATCCGATAGGCACTTACAACTACAAGGCTTGTCTGGTAGAATGAATGTAATCGTGTAAATTTTATCTAATTATACTACATATACGAAATGAGCTATATTAGAACAGGATTGAGTCTAAGCGAATCTCAAAAAGAATCAATTAAGAATGCTTACATCAATAAGAAAACAGTTAGCTTGAGATTGAACAACAATCAACTAACAGGAAGCGACTTTCTAGGACTGACTAAAGCGCAACGTAAGAAGGTGGTTGAAGCTAAAAGAGGAATGTCTGGAGTCCAACTAAAAATTAGTAAGACGCAAGTCTCAAAACAAGGCGGATTTTTAGGTGGATTGGGTAATTTAGTGAAAATGATTGCTCCTATGTTCTTGAAGAAAATCCTACCAGCTCTTGGAATGGCTGCTGCAACTGGAGCAATATCTGGTTCTGTCTCTAAGGCTGTACAAGGAAAAGGCATTAAGAAAAAGAGATGTAGACCAAAAAAGAAGGGCAAAGGCTTGATACTAGGACCAAATTCGCCTTTTAAGGGCATACCATTACTTGGAGCAATTCTCTAATCATATTCAAATTATTGTCTAACGATATCATATATAGAATGCCAACGAATTATGTAGAAACATCATTAAAGTTGTCTGAGGCACAGAAACGTAAGATAGCTTCAGCTGTTCAAAACAAGACATCGACTACCATTAGACTATCATCTAGCGACTATCAAGGTAGCGATAAGATTAAATTGACTAAGCAGCAAATCGATAGAATCCATAAAGCTAAATCGAAAAACGTCGGAGTAGATATTAAACTCAGTAAGACGCAGTTAAGTAAGCAAGGCGGGTTCATTGGGGCTGTGCTTGGTGGCTTAGCGGCAAGCCTGCTTCCCAATCTCTTAGGCGGTATCTTCGGTAAAGGAATCGCTCTACCAGGTACTAATCCAAAGTCAAGTGGAAGAGGATTCAATCTTTCAGCCCTACGACCACCACCGTTTATTGGATCTTGGAATTCTGATGGTACGATTGGTTATGGAGTAAAAAAAAAGATCTCAAGAAAGAAAACAGCCAAAGGCCTCGTGCTTCCAGGGACAATCCTAAAGCGTCCATATTACGGAACGCGCTAAGACCACTGAGCAACATCGATATCGATAGCATTATGAAAAAACTAAAGATCGCCAACTACATAGGTGCTTACAGTAAAGATATGCTACCTGATAGGATCAATAATGACGGGTGTGTAGTAATCAATATTCAAGACTATTTTAAAGGCGATGGTACTCACTGGGTTGCCGTATATAACAATCATGATAATAACTACATCGAACACTTCGATTCATTCGGCCTATTGCCAGCAGAAGAGGTAATAGAGCTTATGGAAACAAGCAACAAACAAATAGAGTACAATAGCTCGCAGATTCAAGATATGGATAGCATTATGTGTGGTTATTATTGCATATTCTACATTCTAGAACGCTCAAATGGTAGAAAACCTATCGACATCTTGTTAGACTTTCAGTTCAAACCATCTATGTTCAATGAATTGCTTATACAGCACTTCGCTTACGATATTATGTAACGATATTGTATACGAAATGACTAAGATATATTGTCTAAGACAAAAGAAACAAACTGAGACGAAAGACGAGCATATCGTAAAGACTCAAAATGGAAGGACTCGTCTGGTAGGTGCATGTGTAGAATGCGGAAGTCAAAAGTCGAAATTCGTGAAATCTACACAAGGCGGTAGTATGTTGCCAGGAGCACTAGCTATTTCAGCTGGAATACCACTTCTTGCTGGAGCCGCCGCATTATCAATGGTTCCAGGTAGTGGAAAGCTATTTTCGACACTTGCTAAGGGTGCTACACAGGCAATAGGTAAGAAGATAAGAAGCAAAGCTGCCGATTTCATCCAAAAAGAAGGTCGAACCATATTGAATCTAGCATCTAAGAAAGTTCGTGGTGGCCAGATACAACATCCAATGAGTATGTATACTGACGTAACAGATCCAGCATCCGAATTCTATGATGATCATATGAAAACTATGAAGAAAGGAGGTAAGTTAGACATTCATAAAGCAATATTAAAGGTTGCACCTAAAAAGGGATTCACGCTACCAGGTCATCATTATACAGGACCTGGGAATCCCTTAGAAAATCAATTGACTTATGATAAGACAGGTCGAATATTAGAGATTTACGATAAGCCAACTGGCAAAACTGATGCTGTGAGTATGCAACACGATGTCGATTATTCTATCTGTGATGATGACGTCAAATGCAAAAATGAAGCTGATCGAAAAATGGTCAAATCATTAGACGAAATTCCATGGAAGGATCGCCAATGGGGTCATGCCTTAGCAAGGAATGCTATCGCGACTAAAGCAAAGCTTGGAATGGGTGCTAAGAAGCCAAAAAACGGAAAAAGCCGTCGAGTGAAGAAAACTGGCAAGTAAAACTAGCAGATGAATTGCATAGACCAATAAGACGTAAATTTACTCGGCGGCGCGTTATAGCTAATCACATTGATGAAATATGGTGTTCTGATCTCGTTGAGATGCAACAGTTTAGCAAATGGAATAAGGGCTATCGATACCTTCTCATGGTTCTAGACGTCTTTAGCAAGTTTGGTTGGATCTTACCATTGAAAGATAAGAAAGGCGAAACAGTTATGAAAGCTTTTCAAACGATATTCAAGGAAGGTAGAGAGCCAAAATATCTATGGGTTGATAAGGGTAAGGAGTACTACAATAAGAATGTGAAAGAGCTATTGGACAAACATAGTATACAAATGTATTCAACTGAGAATGAAGAAAAGTCTTCTGTTTGCGAGAGATGGAATAGAACGATCAAAACTAAAATGTGGAAGCAATTCACTGTCCAAGGCAATACGCAGTATTTAGATATGCTGCCTAGAATATTGATACAGTACAATGGTACAAAACATTCAAGCATCAAAATGACTCCTATCGAAGCATCTAAGAAGAAGAACGAAGGAACTGTGTACTTCAATCTATATGGCAATATGGAGTCATTACAATCGAAACCAAAATTTAAGGTTGGCGATAAGGTTCGAATAAGTAAGTACAAGCGTAAAGTGTTTGACAAAGGCTATACTCCGAATTGGACTGAAGAAGTGTTTACAGTTGATAGAATCCAATATACGAACCCTATTACATACAAATTGAAGGACTCGAATGGTGAAGAAATACAAGGTTCTTTCTACGAACCTGAACTATCGAAAGCGACTCAAGAAATCTTCAGAATCGATAAAGTCATTAGAAGGAACTACAAGAAAAAACAAGCTCTAGTATCGTGGAAAGGGTATAGCGATGAATTCAATAGTTGGATACCATTTAAGAATCTAGATTCGATATAGATGCATGCTAAATTAATCAATTAACCACGTTTGAACGCACATATTAAATTGACAATAATTTATATATATAGTCGTTATATACATGAACGATAACAATACCATAGAACCAATCAAAAGACTAAGAGGTCGACCACGAATGTATGACGACATTGAAAGGAAGCATCGAAAAACTAAGTACATGCTAAGTAAATCATGGTTCTGCTTAACGTGCGAAATCTATAAAGACTACACGATGGCTGGTAAATCAAGTCATATTAAGACCAAGAAGCACAAACGCAGCCAAACGCACCTAGGTTTAAAAACATATTTTTTTATCTATAGTTAATATATAGGATGATGAACGAATCGAATCTCAATAAATTGTCTAAATCGAAACTTATCGAATTGATCTTGAAACAAAATACTATAAGACGTCCAAAAATTGATGAAAACATCCTCTTACCACCAGCTCAATTCAGAGACAACCGACCAGTTCCTACTCCACGAAGAAGCGTTAAGGACATGATCGAACGCTACGAGGAAAACATCATCCTACCACCAACTCGATTCAGAGATGACTACAAACCAATCCCAGCTCAGAGGACTATCAAAAGACCTGTTCCTGCTCCAAGAACTAAGATCATACAACTAGATAGAGCTATGAAAGGTTCAATCAGATCATTTGAAGTCGCCATTAAGAATCAAAAGGACCCACTAGTACAACTAACCACTACAAGAAGAGGCATTCAGAATCAATTCGAAAAGCTATTGATTGAGACCAAAGGTTACAAATTCGTTGAAACAATAAAGGTTACATTCGAAAAACAGCTAGACGAAGACAAGACAACAATCAAAACGGCTTATTTCAACAGCAATGCATTCACAGTAATCAATAAAACCAACATCGTGGAAGGACTACAATCATCCAAACAACAAATACTAAACAAAATAGCGCAATGGATCTCAGAGGGTTCAGGATGGACCATAGAGACAATTGACAAACACTACATCAACATAGTCAAGTATGAGCCTATGAAAGGAAGCAGCTACATCAAACTACCAGCAGAGCTTAGAAATTCGGCTAAAGGCTTGATCAACATGAAAAACATCGACGACGAATGCTTCAGATGGTGCCACGTAAGGCACTTGAATCCACAGGAAAAATATCCTCAGAGAATCAAGAAGAGCGATAGAAAATCTGCAAAGGACCTAGACTATTCAGGCATCGAATTTCCAGTAGCTACCAAACAGTACAATAAAATCGAAAAGCAAAACAACATTAGTATCAGTGTCTTTGGATATGAAGAAAGGAAGCCATATCCCATATTCGTATCGAAAGAAGAGTACGATGACCATATGGATCTTTTACTAATCACTGAAGGTACTAATAAGCACTACATTCTAATCAAGGACTTCAACAAGTTCATGTACAACCAAACGAAACACAAGGATAGAAAGCACTTCTGTAGACATTGCTTACAATGCTTTGGATCTGAAAGAGTGTTGGTCGCTCACAAAGAGAATTGCATCCAAGTAAATGGTACGCAAGCAATTAAGATGCCAACTAAGGAAAACAACATATTGAAATTCAAGAACTTCCATAAACAACTACCAACACCGTTCGTGATCTATGCCGACTTCGAAGCTATAACTGAGAAGATCGATGGCTGCAAACCTAATAACGATAAATCATATACTGAAGCCTACCAAAAGCATACAGACTGTGGTTATGGCTACAAAGTAGTATGCTGCTACAATGACAAATATAGTAAACCAGTGCAGATCTATAGAGGTGAGAAATCCGTCTACAAATTCATGGAAAGAATGCTTGAAGAGGTTAAATGGTGTCAAAATATAATAAAGAACGATTTCAATAAAGACATGGTTATGACCAAGAAAGATAAACTAGACTTCAAAGATGCTACCAAATGCCATATATGCGATATCGAATACCTAGTAAACGACATCAGAGTTCGAGATCACTGCCATATCACTGGAAAATACAGAGGATCAGCTCATCAAATATGCAATCTCAACTTCGACATAAAAGCTGAAGAAATTAAGATCCCAGTCTTCTTTCACAATCTTCGAGGATATGACTCTCATCTAATTATGCAACAGATCGGCAAAGTCATCAAGAATCATCCATACATAGACAAGAATGGTAATAAAAAACACCATAAGCTCAACGTAATCCCTAATAATATGGAGAAGTATATGGCATTCATGCTAGGCAATAACCTCACATTTCTCGACAGTTTCCAATTTATGGGTCAATCACTTAGCACATTAGCAACTAATCTTCCAGAAGACAAATTTATATACACTAAGAAAGACTTCGCAAACGATGGGCAATTCGAATTAGTAAAAAGGAAAGGAGTCTATCCATACGACTTCATGGATGACTTCGAAAAATTCAACTACGAATGCCTTCCTAAGAAAGAAGACTTCTATAGCATCATCAATGATGAGCACATATCGAATGCTGACTACGAGCATGCATTAAAAGTATACGATACCTTCGAAATGACTTCTATGGGCGATTACCATGACCTTTACCTAACAATCGACGTACTTCTCTTGACAGACGTCTTCGAAAATTTCAGATCTATGTCGATTTCGAATTACGGCCTCGACCCATGTCATTATTTTACGACTCCTGGTTTAAGTTTTGATGCGATGCTCAAAATGACTAAAGTCGAATTAGAGTTGATCACTGACATAGATATCTACCAGTTTATTGAGAAGGGCATGAGAGGTGGCACTAGTTACATAGCTCATAGATACGCTAAAGCAAATCATGAATATCTAAAAGATTACGATAAAGATGCTCCAAATAGTCATATAATCTACCTTGACGCTAATAACCTTTACGGCTACGCCATGAGCGAATACCTACCTAATGGTGGATTTCGATGGCTAACCATAAAAGAGATCGAAAACACAAATCTAGCTAAGTACGACGAGCATAGCAAAAAAGGACTCATAATCGAGGTCGATTTAGAATACCCTAAATCTATACATGACGATCATAACGATTATCCGTTAGCAGTAGAAAAGATGTGCATAGATAACGACATGCTATCAGACTATTGCAAAGACATCCAAAAGAAGCACAATATGTCAATTGGTACTACACGCAAGCTCGTTCCGAATCTAAACGACAAGACTAAATACGTGCTTCATTATAGAAATCTACGATTATACACCAGCCTAGGAATGAAAATCAAAAAAGTCCATCGAGTTTTAGAGTTCAACCAAAGTCCATGGCTAAGAGAATACATCAATTTCAACACTCAGAAGAGAACCATAGCTAAGAATCAATTCGAAAAAGACTACTATAAACTTCAAAATAACAGTATATTCGGTAAGACTATGGAAAATATTCGCAAACGATGTAACGTAAAACTAATAACCGACAAGAAGAAGCTATTGGAACTAGCTAGCAAACCAACATATGTGAGCAGTAAGATCTTCAATGAAGACCTAGTAGCTGTCCATCAAATCAAGAATACGATAACATTGGATAAACCGATATATGTTGGAATGTGCATACTAGACCTATCCAAAACGTTAATGTACGACTTCCACTACAATTACATTAAGAAGAAATACGCAAATCCTCAACTACTGTTTACAGACACAGACAGCCTAATGTATCAGATCGAAACTAAGAACATATATAGAGATTTCCAGATCGACAAAGATAGATTCGACAACAGCGACTATCCAGTCGATTGTCCATTCTACGATAAGAACAACAAGAAAGCAGTCGGTAAGTTCAAGAACGAATGCGCTAACGGCTTCAAACATGTAACCGAATTCGTAGGATTGAGATCAAAGATGTACAGCTACATGAAAGATGATGATTCGAATTCGAAAACGGCAAAGGGCATTAAGAAGAACACCATCAATAAACAAATCAAACATATCAATTATAGAGATGCGTTGCTAAATAGAACTAAGATGTCGCATACAATGAAGACGATTCGGAGCGTGAATCATCAATTGGGAAGCTACGAAATCAATAAGACGAGTCTATCATGCTACGACGATAAAAGATACATACTAGAAGATGGAATCGAGAGTTACGCATATGGACACTATAAAATACAATAAACTTACACTTCAACTAAAATCGATCTCCATCCTTCCTCCATTCATCGCTCTCTACTCTCACCATGCACCAGCATCCATTACACAGAGAAGACGCAGAAATCAATATATGGCAATAGCGGACATCAGGCAAGGCAATGAAGCCATTAGAATGAATAGCTTAGAATGCAACTATGAAAAGTTGAATACTATAGTAAGAGAAGAATGAAGAGAAGAATTCGACATCCAAAGATTGAAACCGGTTATGGAGATTTCCAAGAATTTGACATCCAAAGATTGAACTGGTTAAACCGGTTATGAAGAATTTCAAGAATTCGACCACGCCCTAAATTGACCACGCCCTAAACTGACCACGCCCTGAATAATTCCAAGGATAGTAGAACACGAACAACGAAAACATAGCAGAATGAAGCTGCAGTAGTATTGAGGGTGGGGAGAGACCTTCTTTGAGGTCGACAACGGATCATTTTGATCTCGAAGAGATTGAAATGGTCCGGTGCCCCCACCCTCTATACTACTGACTGTTATTTACAGAATCGAACTCTGATGATATGGGACTCACAAGGCTCCGTCTAACACGAGTTCAGTAACTGCCAGCAATTGCTGGTTGGAAACCCATCACTCAAAGTCGAACAGCTGCCGCCACTGTAGCTAGATCTAACCTATGCATCCAGTTTAATTCACACTAGCACCGAAACTACTACCGCTACCATTTATACTTCTTTATTAAATATGAACTGTTTCAGTTACTGAAAATTACGAGCAAAATAATTAACGCATAAGAGGTGACCTGCGAGGTACTAATCTATGCAGTGCAAAATGGCTTCTTCTACGTCATCAGTTGTGAAATATTCCGGCCAGCTCGTTGGGCATCGCGTAAAATTGGAAGTCATTTCCGGTGTATTTTCTAATTTGCATAATATCTTGGCATCAAATTTCAAGTTTCAAGCTCATTAACTCCGAAATTTTACAGTAAACACGCGTGCAGCCGTACTTCCATAAACGTATGGCAAGATAACAGCACGTATCGAAGAAAACTTAACATCGGAAAATAAAATCATTACGACAATAACACAACTTAATTTAATCCTTACCTCTGTACTGTAGGTCTAATCTAGCGATTTCTTACCATGAATACGGCCACGCAATGGCCGCGTCTTGTATGGAAATGAGTCCGTCGCGAAGAAAACCAGCTTGTTGTGCTTTACGAAGGTCCACAATAACATACTTAACATCGGAAATCTGATGTACTTCTAAAGCCATTCAAGAGACTTGTATTTGTTTGCCAATAAAATAAACGTACCATGCGATTTCTCAAGGTTTTTTGGGGTCGCTGTAGGGGTCGGTTGTATGAGACAGAACTGTATAAGTACCCCAAATTGCCCAAGTTCGCGAGCGTTTTTCTCTTGCCAGAAGGCTTTCTTCGTCAGCCATATTGGAAATATAGTAGCCAGGCCTTCGTTACTACAGTAACCGAGCTGCTTCGTACCTAGTTTCAAGTTAAAACACGATAAAACTCAGCCAAAGAGCGCTTCCGAGGACTGGCGACTTGGACGCGTGGGACCTGAGTCCAATATTTTTTGCGGGAAATAAAATAGTTTTCTCTCGCTCGTGAAAAATGTTCCTTCCCTGTTACAATAGTAAATATACAAATTTTATTTGAGTTTGTTGACAAAACCAGTTTACTAAAACGGAGAAAAGCAATAAAGTTGTTGTGTGCTTGTTCTCAGTCTTCCACACGGTCATGACCTGATTTTAGGGGCAATTGTACGCGATGGGGGAGCGATAAGACCGTCTTCTCAGGCTAATAATGTACACCCCCAAAAACAACTCTATCAGTCGGGGTTTACCAAACTACGACCTAGCGAACCAGTGAGCCATGGTACCAATCTCATTCCTCTTGATGCGTCAGCTGTGGGAATCAGTGGCCCATTAACATTTCCTGGCTATAGCATTGGTGGGAATAAGGTTTTAGTTTTGCTATATTGCGAGTATTTAATGTCCCATCACAATATACCAATATTACTTTTTGTCTTCCCTGGATTATTGTCTTCGCACTGACGTGAAGTGAACAAAACGAAAACCACAAATGAAACTACAGGGCGCCCACACAAAAGATTTATATATATGTTTACCTAAACATATGGTTGTAAAGTCAATCGAAGAAACGTTATTCAAAACGAAAACCTTGTGAATAATTTGATGAATTACTGTTAAATAAAAACACTAAGAGGTTTAATTGCAAGAATTCGAGTAAAATAGAGTATATCAAAATCATTGTACATATAAGAGGACATTTGGTATTGTTGTTCGCTTTGAAGTAATTAGTAAGTTAGAAAAGTTGATGTTTCCGACCCCTCAAAATATTCCTTGGGATATAAGCTTTCGAAATCGAACAGAAACTCTTGGATAAAAGTCGTATAAGTTCTGTGAAAGCTCTGTTGAATCCATAGATATTTCAAGTTAAGATGAGTGGTCTCATGATATGAAAGAAATTAAAAACTCCTTCCTTCTGAAAATATCGGCAATCTCATATAATACTGCTGAAAGGATAGCAGGTTCCGATGTTACTTGCAGACCGGGAAAATTCGGAATTATGAAAGTAAAACCACTCCTAGAAGATACAACTCAATGTCTCAGGTATATACCCTTCGCTTTTCCGTGGCTCACGCAGATACCACTCAAGGTCTCATGCACGCACAATATAATCTTGGACAAAATTGGTTGACACATCCAATTCGAACTTAAAAACGGAAGAATATCATCTTTTAATCTCTATACCCCCTTCCTCCGGCTCATTGTTGATGGATTTTGTTATGCATAGTGAACCGAACGAAAATTGTGCTTTTTCAACATTGAATCGGGAGGGGGAAGATCGGAGTGGGTACAAAATTGTCAAATTAACCACAATGGAAAATGTGTCAACAATTCTGTCCAAGTTTGTCCGGCTGAATTGTCAGTATTGACAATATTGGATTACAATTAAAGGCTAACACCCAATGCGCAATTAACCTATCGGATTTCAAGATATCAGTGAGCTTTATTCTAAGAATTGAGAACAGTTTTCACAGCTCTTGCTTATGACGTCATAGCTGACGTCAGGAGCCCATTACCAGGAGCGTCCATATATACTATACCCGTGAGTCAGCGTATGCCCGGTTCGAGCTATTTTTAGAACATGTTTCCCGGGTAACTGCCTTCTGACTCTGCTGCGATCGTGCATATGCTTGCCGTAATTATCGAGATTAAGAATGATCTATTGTTGTTTGAGGTGATTTTACTAACGCTGCATTTTCCTGACTATGGTTGGATTGGATTCCCAAAGTGTGGGCACGTGAACTCCCGTGAGATCTGTTCTAAATATAGCTCAATCCGGTCATACGCTGACTCACAGACCTAGTATGGGAGATGGACGCTCCTGGTAATGAGCTCCTGCTAACGTCTTTATTTCAGCTGGAATTACTGTAAATTATGACTGAAATGCGATACGCAGGTCAATAAAGCCGCATTGTGACGTCATATAATAGGTTAGGGCAACGAAGGCCATAAATTAAGAAGATAATGACTGAAAACATTTAATTGTGTCGGAAATTCGGCCAAGATTATGCAATATTTTGTTATCCTACCTCAGGTTTAGCTATTCAGACAATCTTGGACAAAATGGGTTGACACGTCCAATTCGAACTTAAAAACGGAAGAAAATCACCTTTTAATCTCTATACCCCCTTCCCCCGGCTCAATGTTGATAGGTTTGTGAAGTGCTATTTTGAGTTGCGCAATTTTAAAGGCAGGTAATGACAGTCGGATCGGATCGCCAGTCCGAGTCGGATCGGGTAAAACCAACGTCAAATATAATTTTCACCGCATCGTTATTGGCTCATTGCGTTTTTCCTGCTCCCCTGATTGGCTAGCTAAACTATATACATATTACTCGATCGATAACCGCTGTTATATTGCGCTGTACCCCATTTATACACGGGTTCTACTCCCGAACGTACAGGACATGTGAAGGGAATTGTAAATAATTAATTATTAATTGCCTAGGGACCGGTCATTAATAATGGGAGGTGGGCGGTGGGTAGAATTGCTTACAACAAAGATTTTTAACAGGATAACCGATTACGAAACACTGACGCAGACGAGAAACTAGCTTGAAATTTTCCTTAAAAGAGAATAATTTTCGCTCCGTGAAGCAATCAAAGATATGTTTGCTTATTTGATTGGCAGTTGAATTCGAGGGATTTATAAGCTAAGTGCCATGAAACTGAGAAAGGATTCGTTACATGTCTATAGAAGAGGTGCCAAGATGTTTATAACTGTGTACTTCATCTTCAACTTCCTCTGGACAGAAAGGGCAACGTCTTTTGTCTGCCTGACTAAATATCGACCTCTTTCAATCTCCAGAATATATGTTTTTAAAATAGCCCCTCCCCCTACTTTTCTCACCTCCCTCCCCTCACATAATTAATTACCGTTCCCGAAGTTGCTTTTAACATATAAGTAGGCAAAACATGGAGAAATGTAACAATATCGATGTTCTCATACATCATTATTTACGAAAGCTGTGAAGCATATACGATCAGGATCAACTATCTGGTTTCCATGGGGTGTCAGTATTACAGCAATATTCCGGGTGTTACGGTAGAAATACTGTTCCGCAGGGACCACCACAAATCGTATAGTTTAATTGATGTTTAATTCTGGATTGTTCATTGTTTAAATATTCGATCTGAAACAATTAACATACATGCATTAAGAAATGTCTATAAACACAGAAACGCAAATCTAGCCGATACAAATATATCCTTGAACCAAATGGTATACTACTTACTTCTGTGGTGGGTCTGTACTTGAAACTTATAGTTTCCTGGTTAGCGTTTCATATACTGGTTAGCTGTTTTCCTGTTTGCAATCTGCATGAACTGAATATACTGTGACTGAAAACTAGATGATATTTCTTACAAAGGTCAATCAAAGTATCAATCAACGTTCTTCAGCCTGAATCACGTTCTAAATTATTAACTATTCCTATTCTTATCGAAACATCGGGGGGGGGGGGACTCCCATACTGAAGTGACAGAATGCTCGGCCGGCAAAAATGAGGATACTGATATACAATTTCTTATATTATTTGATAAATCGTTCCTTAATTTAGCGGCATTCTAGCTCAGACATTTTTGCAGAAATTCTGTTCTAGATCGAGGATGCGACATTCATCACATCAATCGGCAGAATACAGGAAAACTAACCATCTGTTTGAGTGCCAGAAGTTCCTCTTAAGGCCGAGATACGTAGAATATAAGAGAAACCAACGGATGTAACTTATATTACAATTAGTAACAGACTTCTGGTCTCGATAAACTCAGCATGTAGAACCGATTCAAAGCGCGTTATGGCTTCTCACGAAGCCATAATTAGGCGAAATGGAGTCATTGGGAAAGGCTATAGAACTTTATTAGGATTCTAAAGTTTTTGGTTTTAAAAATAGCTTGATTACTTTTTATTTGAAGAACAATGAAATTTCATAATAAAATGGTTAGAGCGTTTTAAAAAACAAGAAACAAATCAATCCAATAATGTTAGAATTACATAGTCACCGCAGTGCGTTGCGAAATCAGACGCTGATTGGCTGAGAGGAGTGGTGCGCTATTTATAACTTAGCAAAATATCAACAAAATTACGAAATCATCAAGTAATTCATCGGACTATGCGATTCAAGGAAAATCACATGCTCGACTTGGTAATTCCACTCGCAACTCGGACGATATCGGTTTTCTCGTGCAATTTAACCAGGAATCACTTGGTCAGGTATGTGATTCTCCTATACTAGAAGATCTCTAAATTATATTGACACAAGTCATGGAAATAATATGCCAAAAACAGATTTTTTTAAACCTTGAAAATGGTATTATTTTTCATTTAATTACAATGCCTGATTAATTTACGAAATGATCCATATCAGCATTCATTTAAATTAATCATTGGACATCTAAGTACAATTCACTCTTCACCCGGTGGCCACATTGGATTCAAAGCGAGGCAATCCTTTGTTTTTGCTAGGTTAGCTCGCACTGCGGGTTTACCCTAGCAAAAACAAAGAAGTACCTCGCTTTGAATCCAAGATGGCCACCGAGTAAACATTTTTACTTAGCAAATAGAAACAAGAGAAAGGTCTGTGAAGCGTGGCTGATTACACTTCGTTACAATACTCTTTGCTGTCTTACTAGTTTAATAGAGTTAGTCTGAATACTCTTTCTCTAGCAAGAAATAGTCCAAGTCAAATTTGAACAACATTCAATTACGTATTCGGTCTTCGCACACGAATGAAAAGCCATCTGTTCATTCTTCAACATGGTCAGTGTGAAACACTAGAGTTTAATCAGAAAATTTTAATTATAAGTCAGTCATCAAAGTCTGACTGATCTATTTAATATCATGCCTTTGGCGAGAGACTATTGACTGGTATTTGTTTTCAAGAACTACCCCAGGCCTTAGAAAGAATTCTCGCACGAAACGAAGCATAGTCTGAAAAACAACACATTTTCTGGCAAAATGCCATGAAATGGTCAAGAAACGCGTATTTTTAATTACTGTTAAACAGAATTTAATGAAATGCTTCATTCGGAGTTCTCATTTCAAACGACAAAGGCCATTCCAATAAAATGTTTCGTTTACCGTCGCCCCCTAGCTCGTGATGGTGGGTCGGTAAAAAAGAACGTTAGGGGGTACAAGGTCACGTGATTCCTTTCGCCCAATGAGAACGCGCAAAACTTTAGCTTCCACTGAACTACAATTACACTTGTTTAATTTTAATGTAAAAAGAAAGCGGTTTACCAACTGCGAGTTCGCACTGCGGATCTGAAGTACTCACGGCCGTGCAGTCGAAATAATGGATGGATTGCACGTTTCTCCTAGTTCACTCTTCATCTTCCTCAACGTAATCTCTAGTTTGCTCGCCATCGTCGGAAACTCATTAGTTCTCCTTGCAGTTTACAAGACTCGCACACTAAGAACCATCTCCAACTTCTTCATATGCTCATTGGCAGTGGCTGATCTTCTCATCGGTCTAGTCGCAGTTCCGTTGAACATGTTTCGTATGGTGCTGCCTTATTACTGGCTTCACTCGTTATGTGCTACAACTCTAAGTCTGTGTGCTATCAGTATCGACAGATACATTGCCATCAAATGTCCGTTAAGGTACCAAGTTATAATGTCCGTAAGAACCTGCACGTGTGCCATCCTTTTCAACTGGTTTTTCCCAACAGTTGCAGTGCTTCCAGTGTTTTTCATGGACCACGAAGCCACAATGATGACATTTTGGCCAGGGGTTGTTTTCGTTTCCTTTTTCACCGCACTGGTTGTGATCGTTTTTTGTTATGTCGAAATCGTCAAAATCTCCCAAAAACAACTTCAGTGCATTGCTGCTGTTGCACCTGTAGGTAACCAAGCGACGCAAGACAACCAGAGTGGTTCAAGAGCGCCGCTCAAGAACAGAAAGGCAGCGACCACATTCGCTATCATCGCCATGGTGTTTCTGATATCGTTTACACCTAACATGATTGGCAATATCTTAGATCTTCTGCACATCGACTTTGGCAAAGATCAGGGTTACTTTGAGTGGTCAGACGTGGTCATGTTTACGAGTTCTGCTATCAATCCTATTATTTACGGAGTTAGAAATCGCGAATTCCGAGCAGCTTTTAGGCGACTCGTAAGAATTTAGGCATGAAAAGGTCGGTGACGTTTCGCCAAGAATTTCCACTTCTGGCGTGTAAAACTGAATTACTGACTAAAAACCCATGCAGCATGTAAATACTATACAGTGTTCTTTACTCGACGTCAACATTATACTGAACTGGCGAGACATGCGCTATAATTATGTTGTTTAAACGATTCTGAGATACAGCTGCTGATTAATATTCATTTCAGATCTATCTAGACGATGTGGCCAATCTTTTTTAAGCCGTGGCTTTCTAATCTTGCCAGTCAGTTGAGATTGCTCAGTTGCATATGAAAGAGTGGAGAGGAACGGGTTGTAAAATCTCCCTCACCGCTAGTTTTTTTCGAAGTTTTGTCCCTTCCTAGTGAGATTTAAACATTTCTCCCTAGAGCATGAATATAGATCCCATTTCCTCTCTCCTAAATTCTCATGTCTCCCTACTTTTTCGGGACATTTTCTCCCGCCTCACTAGCTTCTGAGTTGTGATATTTAATTATTAGATGGGAAAAACACCCTGTGTTTTACAACACAGTTTTCTAGATACATTTTGTAGCCGAGAACCGGCGTAGGGAAAAGTGAAAACTGGAAAATATGTATTCACCCCGGTGATAGCAAGGCTCAGTGTAATAAAACAGCCAAAACAAATAATCTTCGCAATAAACTACTGAACTCATTAGAACTATGCTTCCCTAAGACATTAGAGATCACTCTGGCTACACCATGATTGAGATATCAGCTGCCGAATTCAATGCTGAACTGGTAATGTATCTATAAATAGAGGTTATTAGTCGGCTAAGCATCTAATACGGCTGTGTATTGACAGCCATGTGACTCTGGCTGTAATTAACTACTCGAAATACGGTCTTATATTGGTACCGACTTGTGCATATTTCGTGCCGATTCTTGGCAGAATTATACGTTTTTTTCTTTCATTCCTTCAATTCAAACAGGAGGAAAAAGCAAAAAGTAACAGTTCCCAATGAAATTGTGCACGAAAAAGGAAGAAACAATGAAATATTTTCATTCATGTACCGAACTTATTTAAGTTTGTTGAATCAGACTCACTTCGTTGAACCGATCGTAGCGATCAGGCCAAGGAAGCTGGCCTTTAATTTCCCGCAACAAAAAAGATGACATAATTTATGCATTTAAAGTTCGTCGCATAATGCGACAGCATCTAACGAACCCACTTCCTCTGCCGCACCAATTTCATGTCGATCATACGTCGCTCTTTGCCGTACTTAGTTTGGTAGTAGTATCATTTCAGGATGTCCTTCTAGCTAAGTCAAGAGTATGATCTATGTGAATTTAATAATAGTGTATCGTTTGCGCCGACTGCCGTATTTTATCATAACGCACTGAGAACAGCGTTCTTGTTATCGTTCGTATTTCTTTAGCATCTTTTAAATCCGACTTGAATGTTACGTAATAGATTTTATGTATATCACTTCCTATGTTATGTATTTTATGTATCACCTCCTATGTTATGTATTTTATGTATCACCTCCTATGTTATGTATTTTATGTATCACCTCCTATGTTATGTATTTTATGTATCACCTCCTATGTTATGTATTTTATGTATCACCTCCTATGTTATGTATTTTATGTATCACCTCCTGTTATGTATTTTATGTATCACCTCCTATGTTATGTATTTTATGTATCACCTCCTATGTTATGTATTTTATGTATCACCTCCTATGTTATGTATTTTATGTATCACCTCCTATGTTATGTATTTTATGTATCACCTCCTATGCTATGTATTTTATGTATCACCTCCTATGTTATGTATTTTATGTATCACCTCCTGTTATGTATTTTATGTATCACCTCCTATGCTATGTATTTTATGTATCACCTCCTATGTTATGTATTTTATGTATCACCTCCTATGTTATGTATTTTATGTATATCACTTCCTATGTTATGTATTTTATGTATCACCTCCTATGTTATGTATTTTATGTATCACCTCCTATGTTATGTATTTTATGTATATCACTTCCTATGTTATGTATTTTATGTATCACCTCCTATGTTATGTATTTTATGTATCACCTCCTATGCTATGTATTTTATGTCTCACCTCCTATGTTATGTATTTTATGTATCACCTCCTATGCTATGTATTTTATGTATCACCTCCTATGTTATGTATTTTATGTATCACCTCCTATGTTATGTATTTGTTCCCGTTTTGCTGCTCTGCGCACTATAATGCTTGCCTCAGTTGTGCAAAATGCTGAAAATCTATGGGCTACTTAAAAAATGGATGTATTACTGAATGGTTCTTCCACGTTAAATTTTGAATCCAATGCCTCAATTTTTTAATGCAGTTCTTTTATTATTGAATCAGGTTGCTTTAGTCATTAGCTATTTTGCGTATTATTTGTATTCTTGTTTTCCTTGTTTGTTACTCTTTAAATTGTAAAGTGTTTTGCTTCTTCGTGGTCTAAATGTATAAGTGTACATGTAAATTACTGTGAAGCCCCTAGATGAGCGCCTTGCGCTCTTGGGGTTAACGTTTAGCTCAAATATTGTTTAAATAAAAAACATCGTTCTTAGTTTTTCAGAAAACTGAGACTCGGATACACTTAGTGTTGTACGAGGATTTTATCTTATCCTGGTTCCTTCTGACATTTTATGAAACAGTAGGTGGCATGCGAAATAAAATATTTAGCAGTTCAAATATAAAGAAAGATCTATTCAATCTATGTGGGAGTGTGAATACAGATAAGTTAGAGAAGTTACAGAGGCGCGCAGCACGCATCGTTATGCGGATGAACAGCAGTGATGAAGCGCTAGAGTATTAACGTTAGTCAAGAAATGTTTAAACAAGTGCTGCCCACAATTTCTTGTAGATTATTTTAAGTATAACAGGGACGTAATATATAGGACGACAAGGCAGAGCGACCACCTCAGACTGCCGTCAATAAGACTGGAATGTATCTTATCGCTAGGAAGGTGAGAAATGGAAATTCAACGTACGTTTATCATCCAACAGAAAAGCCAAAAGTTGCCCCGCATCGTCAAGTAATTGGTATCAACAGCACTAGAACTTTTAAATGTGATTCCCGAAAATAGTTCACCAATTGTGTTCGAATTCTATTGGTTAAATTAAAATGGAATCTGAATTTTCACTTCTGTAGCACGATTCTCGATATTTACTGACATCCGCTCTTAAGTAGAACAAAGTTGTAATTAGGAAGTTAGTTGACTCCTAACCTTAGGAGAGTGCAAATGTCGCTCGTATTGGAAGGCCAGTTTAGTTCAGTAGCCCGCGGACCAACGGTTGGGGGGAGGAGAGGAGGAGGAGGGGAGGAGACGTGATGGTTTAATATACAACGTGCTTTGAGAAGTAATGTTTTTTTATGGGCTTCGCGCTCATTAGCGGATAGAGTAGAGACCGCTTGCAGTCTGCGATAACAGTAACAATAGACCTTTTGCAGGAAACAGTCACGTGATGATATTTCACTTCAATAACCAATGAATTAGCTCGTGATCCCATGGGAAAGGCTTTACTGGAAACACTCACGTGCTGATATATCACTTCAATAACCAATGAATTAGCTCGTTATCCCATGGGAAAGGCTTTACTGGAAACAGTCACGTGCTGATATATCACTTCAGTAACCAATGAATTGAGTTCGTAATCCCATGGGAAAGGCTTTACTGGAAACAGTCACGTGCTGATATATCACTTCAATAACCAATGAATTGAGCTCGTGATCCCATGGGAAAGGTTTTACTGGAAACAGTCAAGTGCTGATATATCACTTCAATAACCAATGAATTGAGCTCGTGATCTCATGGGAAAGCTTAAGGCTTTACTGGAAACAGTCACGTGCTGATATATCACTTCAATAACCAATGAATTGAGCTCGTGATCCCATGGGAAAGGCTTTACTGGAAACAGTCACGTGCTGATATATCACTTCAATAACCAATGAATTGAGCTCGTGATCCCATGGGAAAGGCTTTACTGGAAACAGTCACGTGCTGATATATCACTTCAATAACCAATGAATTGAGCTCGTGATGCCATGGGAAAGGCTTTACTGGAAACAGTCACGTACGTGCTGATATATCACTTCAATAACCAATGAATTGAGCTCGTGATCCCATGGGAAAGGTTTTACTGGAAACAGTCAAGTGCTGATATATCACTTCAATAACCAATTAATTGAGCTCGTGATCTCATGGGAAAGCTTAAGGCTTTACTGGAAACAGTCACGTGCTGATATATCACTTCAATAACCAATGAATTGAGCTAGTGATCCCATGGGAAAGGCTTTACTGGAAACAGTCACGTGCTGATATATCACTTCAATAACCAATGAATTGAGCTCGTGATCCCATGGGAAAGGCTTTACTGGAAACAGTCACGTGCTGATATATCACTTCAATAACCAATGAATTGAGCTCGTGATCCCATGGCGGGGAAAGGCTTTACTGGAAACAGTCACGTGCTGATATATCACTTCAATAACCAATGAATTGAGCTAGTGATCCCATGGGAAAGGCTTTACTGGAAACAGTCACGTGCTGATATATCACTTCAATAACCAATGAATTGAGCTCGTGACCCATGGGAAAGTCTTTACTGGAAACAGTCACGTGCTGATATATCACTTCAATAACCAATGAATTGAGCTCGTGACCCATGGGAAAGGCTTTACTGGAAACAGTCAAGTGCTGATATATCACTTCAATAACCAATGAATCGAGCTCGTGATTCCATGGGAAAGGCTTTACTGGAAACAGTCACGTACTGATATATCACCTCAATAACCAATGAAATGAGCTCGTGATCCCATTGAACAGGCTATACTGGAAACAGTCACGTGCTGATATATCACTTCAATAACCAATGAATTGAGCTCGTGACCCATGGGAAAGGCTTTACTGGAAACAGTCACGTGCTGATATATCACTTCAATAACCAATGAATTGAGCTCGTGACCCATGGGAAAGGCTTTACTGGAAACAGTCACGTGCTGATATATCACTTCAATAACCAATGAATCGAGCTCGTGATTCCATGGGAAAGGCTTTACTGGAAACAGTCACGTACTGATATATCACCTCAATAACCAATGAAATGAGCTCGTGATCCCATTGAACAGGCTATACTGGAAACAGTCACGTGCTGATATATCACTTCAATAACCAATGAATTGAGCTCGTGATCCCATGGGAAAGGTTTTACTGGAAACAGTCACGTGCTGATATATCACTTCGATAACCAATGAATTGAGCTCGTGATCCCATGGGAAAGGTTTTACTGGAAACAGTCACGTGCTGATATATCACTTCAATAACCAATGAATTGAGCTCGTGATCCCATGGGAAAGGTTTTACTGGAAACAGTCACGTGCTGATATATCACTTCGATAACCAATGAATTGAGCTCGTGATCCCATTGAACAGGCTATACTGGAAACAGTCACGTGCTGATATATCACTTCAATAACCAATGAATTGAGCTCGTGATCCCATGGGAAAGGTTTTACTGGAAACAGTCACGTGCTGATATATCACTTCGATAACCAATGAATTGAGCTCGTGATCCCATGGGAAAGGTTTTACTGGAAACAGTCACGTGCTGATATATCACTTCAATAACCAATGAATTGAGCTCGTGATCCCATGGGAAAGGTTTTACTGGAAACAGTCACGTGCTGATATATCACTTCGATAACCAATGAATTGAGCTCGTGATCCCATGGGAAAGGTTTTACTGGAAACAGTCACGTGCTGATATATCACTTCAATAACCAATGAATTGAGGTCGTGATCCCATGGGAAAGGTTTTACTGGAAACAGTCACGTGCTGATATATCACTTCGATAACCAATGAATTGAGCTCCTGATCCCATGGGAAAGGCTTTACTGGAAACAGTCACGTGCTGATATATCACTTCAATAAAAATAAAATATTAAAAAACACCGAATTTGTAATGATTTGCTTTATTTTCTGCCTATGAAATTATACGAATAACAGTTTATTAACCTATTCGTACTATAAACCGTTACTTATGGGGATTTTTTAAGGGTGGGGAAGTTACGGAAAACAATACCTCGACTTATGGCACAGTCATCGTACGGCCGCCGGCGTGTTGACTATTCTCAAACTGGAACGGACTCATGGGATGGTTTTCTGGATTGTTTATTGAGGAAAAAGGCTCTTTGAAACTGCTACAAAACGTTTACAGCTGTGTTGTTTAAGATGACGTCGTGGATCTATTGTCTTTTCGCATGAACGAAGTGCGGTGGAATCGCATTAGTGGTGAGGATAAATAAATTAGGGGGTCAATAATTTATCTATTGTCTGGGGTCATGAATAAAGTGCTATTGTTCCTTTGGATGAGGTCATGCTTCTATTTTTGGGATCCTATTGCAGGGTATTCATTCCGGGTTCGGAGTTCGAAGAATTCTCCGGTTACTGTGCAAAATTCTCCTGCTACTTATGCATTTCGTAATGCATTTTCTGTATACTTTAGGACACACTCTCCTGCTATTTCATTTCAATCTCCTGCTACTTCAAATGTTAATGAATACCCTGCTATTGTTTGAAGGCGCTATGAAGCGACGCCGTATCAGAATATTTATTTACAGTAAATCCACTATGACCATTAGAGAAACTTTGCTATTGTCCTTAGGGATTAGCGATAACTGAAGAGCCATCACTACAGTATGTCACAAACAATAGCCCTATTGTTTTGAGGGAAAACTCTTCATGAAAATTCTTCTCTCAAACTCAACTATAATTAACATACGAATAAAAACAAATCCACTAGATAAATTGAACGAAGTTTATTCAATCTCAAAAACACTTATTTACAGTTCATTTTCCTTCACTCTTATCTACAAATAAAGTCCAACCTCCACTAACGCCCACCTTATGACAATGGCCAGCACTACGTTTTCCCAAACCCAAAAATGCACTTAAAATAACCTCTACAAACGGCCACTCAACGAATGAATACTGTAGTTGAAATTCCATGTACTGTACTTTCATTGACGGAGTTTAATTTTTAGCCAGTTACACGCACTAAGCCTGGTTCATGGTTCAAGTTTCCATTAAGAAAATGCAACTTATAAACAGTGCTTATACAATATGTTGTCGTTATGATTGAAATACAGTACATTAACCTGTGGTGTCAAATTACACCCCCACCTCTCCACAACGGCCACAAAATTTTGTACCCGCGGTGGCCGTTGTGTAGAGGTTCGACTGTAGCTGGAAAGAAGCCATTGTTACTCTGGCCAGGCCTTTGGCAGACGTATTTTTTCACTCTCACTAATTCGCAGAAAAAAGTAACGTCTGCTTACCCGAGCGCTTAATTAGTTTCCAATATGCAAGCAGACGTCTGAACGTTTGTTTTATTTTTCTGCCCAATCAAAGCCATTGTTAGAATTTTAGTGAATTGGCGTGCCAGTGAACACTCTCCTATGATTGGTCAATGGCAAATGTATTTTCCGAACCTTTTAAATGCAACATACGTCACTTTCCAGGATATGGAAGGTAAAATCTGATTGGTCCATAACACAATGAGGTGTGCATACCAGGAGCACATAACCAGGAGCGTCCAAATCTCTTATATAGTTGTCACAGCGTTTTTACAAGTTGGGCTATTTTTAGGTTGCACCAGTGGCGAAACAAACTGCCTCATTATCTACTTTTGTTATACCAACAACATGGCTGCTACGATTTTGTGATTTTATTCCCTTAGGAATGATTGCAACCCAAGAATAGCGGGAAACCGTTCTAAAAATAACCTAACTTGTGAAAACGCTGTGAGATAGGCCTAGTATGCGGGATGGACGCTCCAGGTTATGGGCTCCTGGCATACTTATTTCCATTGTTGTAATTCCCTATATGAGAGTGGCCTGCAACTCCTGTAGTGTTCTACAAAGCTTATTCAGCAAATCCAGAAAAGTGACCAGCCTTCAGATTATGTATTTCCAAAAGGCACAACATATTACCAGTTAATAATAATAATAATTTCTATAACGCCCTTTCCTAAAATATGTCCAAAGGCGCTTCACAATTATATTATAATTACTGGAAAAAAAACTAATTACATATAAAATAACGTCTAAAGAATAATAGGAAAAGCCAAAAGGTGATAAAATACAATTAAAGCGAATCTAAAATACAAGAATGTCATTTGTTAAAAACCGCAATCAATAAAACGCTTTCCGAAATAGATGTGTTTTAAGATTATTGTTAAAAACGTTCAGAGGCACTGCATTTGATTTGCAGTGGAAGTGCATTCCATTATAATGGCGCACAGATAGAGAAAGCACGGTAGCCATAAGACTTGAGATTATAGTTTGGTGCTTTAAGTAACATCTTAAACAGCGCCGAGGGACACAAGGCTCGAGTAGATCATTGAGATACTTTGGTGCTCTACCATTAATTACTTTATACGTGAAAAGAAGGATTTTAAATTCGATACGCTGCTCAACAGGCAACCAATGCAACTGAATTAAGACAGACAGACAGCGATTGTTTATTGGCACTTTGTAAAAGGACTTTTACATGAGTGGGAGTCCAATAATAATAATAGACTGGATAAAAAACGGAAAGCTAGCTATCCAAGGCAATGCTTTTTTTCTCTTTTGGAAGCAATCATAAATATATTTCGAAATAGTTTTCATTAAATTTCTTGGTGGATTTATAAGTAGCCTAAATTGTGTGTCAGCAGTTAGGTGTTGAAATTGGAGGTTGTTCTGTTCTCTCAGATCTTTAGTCAGTTGCCTTTTTAGGTCAGTGTAAAATCCACAATTGGTGAGGAAATGTACAAAAAGGGCACCACCTCTCTTCGGGGGGATATAAGGGCGAACATGTCTCCCCTTTTCAATCATTAAATTATGATTGCTTATTCTCAATTTAGTTAGTGAGATTCGGTGTTTTTTGTTCTTTATTTGTAAGAGATAATCCTCTACAATACAAAACAAAATGCATGACCCCCTGCCTCCTGATGCTGCATCAATACAAAACATAACATCATTTGATAATTATAAACATCACAGTTTTATATTTTGGACATGATCATATTAACTAAAAAAATATATAAAGTGCTGCGGCCAAGCGGATATTGAACTAATTACAAAAGCATTGACAGACGCCTCCCCCCCCCCCCCCTCCCTCGGCCAGGCATCAGGCATAAGTAATAACCCCCCCCCCCCCCAACCAATAAAAGAAATAAAGACAATTAAAAAAAAGTCCCCTCACTAAGGATGCTGGACAAAAAACTAAATCGACCTGACATTCCACATCATTCCATACAATTTACATGTCTCCTTCCAATTTACATTATAATTTCATAGTACTACACCACAGCACATGCTCAAATGCATAGGTTGTTATAAGGAGACTTGAAAGAGTTTTCCTGACCACACATGAATGGCAACAAAACCTGGAAATGCAAAATATTTTGTGGTGCAAATTTTCTTGTCTTTTTTGGATAACAGTTTGAAAGGTGTGTGGTAAAGTTTCTTCATTTTTGGTAGTCAAAATCATAACTCCAAAGAGTGTGAAGAGGGATTGTTAAAACATTCTGTAAGAAGGGCTTAGTCAATACGTTTTTAAGTTCCTGGACAACTGTGAAAATCAGCTGTTTTTTTTGTGCCATAAGCTACAAGTCTGACTTTAAGTTTCATATTAAAGCAGCCAGTGATCAGCATTATAGTTGCTGATAATAATAATTGCTGGTATAAACAATTATTTTAAAAATGTTCAAGTTCTATCTTACAAAATTGTACTTTTTTCACAAACGACTCTCAACTATTACTTTTTAGAAAAAAAATCACTGCATGGAAATTTAGTAAATTATTTTTTTCATAAAATTAGTGGGTCTGGTTTCCATGGCTATGGTGGCCCACATATCATGACAAAACTCTTAAACTTAGACCTTTTTCGTTTTAAATTAGTTACCTCTCCATTATGCTCTTCTTGTAAGTCCCATTTCAAAACAGCTGATCACATATTCACTGACTGCTCTGAGTCAAAAAACATATTCTTTGAGATAAGAAATGTTCTTTTGTTGTACCAAATTAACCTTCCAGAACCAAGCCCAGCTAACATTATCTTTGGGATTGAGCACAAGAGCAACCAATTTTTTAATTCTCATTTTCAAACTCATATTTATAAAGCTAGGGACCAAGGTAAAACTCTATTGCAATATTTGTTTTAATTATATATACATGTATCAAGGAATATGAATCAACAGAACACAAATGTGCCAATATTACTTGTGCTCCTTACAGCTGCACGTGGAGGTATTTGCTAAAACTGGTAGATAAAGGAATAAAATTCCAAATGTTCTTCCTTTCTATACAGAAACAACTGGACACTTAAAGAATGCCAATCAGGATTAATGCTTTGCAAGCTTGAACAATAGAAAACCGTTACAATCGGCATCTTCGTACAGTACGAAAATGGTGATTGTAACGGTTTTCTATTGTTCAAATGTAAACATGGGCTCGCAAAGCATTCATCCTCATTGGCATTCTTTAATTGAACAAATTTTCGTTGTACATGTAGCCAACTTTCTTAGGTTTTTTTCTTTGTACCTATAATACATGTACATATACAGCTATTTCAAAAAAGGTTGTCTGGTGCATGTTGCATGTGTGATGTTGCATGTGTCTTGTTGCATGTGTCTTGTTGCATGTGTCTTGTTGCATGTGTCTTGCTGCATGTGTCTTGTTGCATGTGTCTTGTTGCATGTGTCATGTGTCATGTTGCATGTGTCATGTGTCATGTGTCATGTGTCATGTTGCATGTGTCTTGTTGCAAATGTTCTTCCTTTCTTTACAGAAACAACTGGAGGACACTTAAAGAATGCCAATCAGGATTAATGCTTTGCAAGCTTGAATAATAAAAAACCATTACAATCGCCAGTTTCTTACAGTACGAAAATGGCGATCGTAACGGTTTTCTATTGTTCAAATGTAAATATGGGCTCGCAAAGCATTCATCCTCATTGGCATTCTTTAATTGAACAAATTTTCGTTATAGCCATCTTTCTTAGGTTTTTTCTTTGTACCTATAATACATGTACATATACAGCTATTTCAAAATAGGTTTTCTGGTGCATGTTGCATGTGTCTTGTTGCATGTGTCTTGTTGCATGTTGCATGTGTCTTGTTGCATGTGTCTTGTTGCATGTGTCATGTTGCATGTGTCATTTTGCATGTGTCATGTGCATGTGTCTTTTTACATGTGTCATGTTGCATGTGTTTTGTTGCATGTGTCATGTTGCATGTGTCTTGTTGCATGTGTCTTGTTGCATGTGTCTTGTTGCATGTGTCATGTTGCATGTGCCTTGTTGCATGTGTCTTGTTGCATGTGTCATGTGTCTTGTTGCATGTGTCTTGTTGATGTGTCTTGTTGCATGTGTCTTGTTGCATGTGTCTTGTTGCATGTGTCTTGTTGCATGTGTCTTGTTGCATCATTATAGGGACTTTATGCAAACCCTATGGCAACGTCTAGGACATGTACAAACAAAAAACAATAGAGTTATTACACAGTACAATAACTCTACGTGAAAAATCATGCAGACATTTCATTAGAAGTAATGTGAACGTGAAAATTGTCTTTTTAATTGGGTGTAAAATATTATTTTGCATCATAGTTTTCGAAAAACCTCAATATGAACAGCAATAAGCGTTTAAAATAAACAAAAATTCAGTCAAGAAAACAATTTGTCATGTCCCGTCATTCAACCATAGCCATTCTGGTTGCTTGAAGTCTCTGCATTGCCCATTCAAGAAATAAATTTCAAGGCTGTATGTTTGCCTCATTACACTAATATTAAGAAATTATTATTTAATTTTAAACACTTTTTTCTCATTCGCTTTACCAGGCTTTGAACTGATGCACAATGCAACATGACACATGCAACAAGACACAATCAACATCCAACAAGACACAAATATGCAACAAGACACAATCAACATCCAACAAGACACAAATATGCAACAAGACACAATCAACATCCAACAAGACACAAATATGCAACAAGACACAATCAACATCCAACAAGACACAAATATGCAACAAGACACAATCAACATCCAACAAGACACAAATATGCAACAAGACACAATCAACATCCAACAAGACACAAATATGCAACAAGACACAATCAACATCCAACAAGACACAAATATGCAACAAGACACAATCAACATCCAACAAGACACAAATATGCAACAAGACACAATCAACATCCAACAAGACACAAATATGCAACAAGACATAATCAACATCCAACAAGACACAAATATGCAACAAGACACAATCAACATCCAACAAGACACAAATATGCAACAAGACACAATCAACATCCAACAAGACACAAATATGCAACAAGACACAATCAACATCCAACAAGACACAAATATGCAACAAGACACAATCAACATCCAACAAGACACAAATATGCAACAAGACACAATCAACATCCAACAAGACACAAATATGCAACAAGACACAATCAACATCCAACAAGACAACCTTTTTGAAATAGCTGTAGGTATCTAGTAGATTACACAGGTATGTCTCTATTTAATACTGCATACTGTAATTTGTTTTTAGCATCTCTGTGTCACTGCACCACAATGGAAAAAAAGGGTTATCTATTTTTAGTATGGAATAGGGTATGATTTGGATACGGAAGTATGAAACTGCACAATTTGTTCATTGATTTCTCAAAGTTTCTCATTATTTTGAAATTGACCTTTAAAATAAATCCGGAAAGAGAACAAACCACGGCAAAATATAGCATTGGATTAGATAATGCAATTAAAGGCAGCATTATATTTGAATCCTTGAGAAAAGAACTATTTTATAAGGCCTTCTGGTTCTTTGCATTCCACTTGTGGTTGCCATCTTTATATCTTTATACCCACAAGTGACCCTCATATCATGGAAATGAGCTTTGTCATGGCATAAAAGAGTTTTGTCATGGCATCACAGAGTTTTGTCATGCATGCAATTTGAGCTCTTTGAAAACTCACGAGTTCGAATGTATCCCGAATTGCACGAGAATACCATATGATTTCATTTTAATTATACTCTACAAATTTACTTGAATCTTCAGACGATCTTCAGAAATATTGGAACAATTATAGCACCGTTTATGAAATTAAATGCTACCGCATCTGAAATGTTAATGTTTTATTAATAGTACTGTCAAATTAATTCACATGGTTAGACGTGTTTTTGCCATAACCACAGCACAGCTAATTAGTCAGTTTTATGCATTCGGAAATGTTCGGAAACCTGACCTCGGAAATTTTCGGAAAATCATCGGAAAAAATCCCTTTACCAAAACATGACTGTGAACAACTTTGTGCACTTCAATTTCATTCTGGAGCTTTTGTTTTCGATTTATAGATTGTCAAATTCCTGATTTGGGGTGCAATTTCAACCAACCAGTGCAATTTGGGATAAAGTGCACTGCTCTCACCCAATCAGAATCGAGCAATAATGGTGAGTATATGATTAGAGGGGAAATGACAGAAAAGAGGGAAGGTGACTGTAATAATATTGTAATCTGTTCAGTTTAACCTTGGGTCAGCGATTCAACTCCAGGGTAGTGCTTACCCTTGCTCAAACAACTGGCGCCTGGATTACAAAACTAACACAGGAACCACCATTCTTTGTGACATGATCCAGCAGTGTTTTGACTGGCCTCCAATAATGTACATGTAGTCTGATGATGCTTGATACATTTGTACAATTTACAGTACGTAACCCAAATAACTTTTCTTAACATTCAGGACCTATTACATCTGCATTTTGAGTTCTGCTTTTGTGGTCGTAGTTTGACTCTACTCTGACTTTCGGGTAGCTGAACACGAATCTCTCCAATGTCTACTGACTGAATAAGCATCTGTGTCATCTTCTTGTACATATTAATGAGACTGTCTTCATCTTTTACACTGGTCTCAAGATATGGAAACCCATTACGAGTAGCAAATTCCCTTGCTCTGATCTGGGAAACCTGTCTTTCATCTTTTATGTCCACCTTATTGCCTACAAGCAAAATCTGCACATGGGAATCAGAGCCATATGTTCTGGCAAGACTGATCCAGTGATGCAACCGCAAAAATGATTCCTTGCATGTGACATCAAATACTAAGAAAATACCTTCCACACCTCGAAAATACAATGGCTGAATACAATCGAAGATTTCCTGTCCAGCTGTGTCTGTGATTTGCATATTAACATATTTGGAGTCATAACAAAAGTACTCCCAGTCCATATCAATTGCCACTGTGGAAACTACAAGACGAATGTCAAATGCCGGGTTCTTAAGTCGCTGAAGGAGGCAGGATTTACCAACACCAGCATCACCAAGGAAAAGGGTTTTGAACTGAAAGTCATAGTGAGGTTGTTTATGAACCTTTTTAAATTCCACTTTTGTGATGTCAGAGCTGTCAGTAATTGGCCTTCCTCTGCCTGCAGATGAACCTGAACTTCCTGCCTGCACTTCACTGCTGAGGTGAGATGACTTCTCAAGAGTGTTTTTCAAACTCGTAAGCTCTTGTACAATACTTGCTGCATCTGGTCGATCTCGACTTCTGTCCTCGAGACACCTAAGAACCAAAGACCTCATATTGGTGTCTCCCATTTCTTCTATATCCTTCTTTCTGCGAAATGTCTCACTGATTTTGCTTCCATCTAAAATAGTAACAGAATTATGTTAAAAAGGTGTACCGGTATTTTCTTTTTCAGTACGTTATTCTTATTATGTTACTGTACAAAGAACACATGTAATATGCACAAGAACAGAACAAATATTAGACAATATTGGGGTAGTAATTTAAGATAAAATGGCTTCCTAATTGCCCACATATTACAGTGCCATTCGTATTTTGGCTCACCTACACGCTCGCCCAAATACATACCATAGAATCCCATGTACCAGTAGTCCCCCTGTAAATCATAACCCCCTGTATAATCGCTACTTTTCACTATGCCCATTACTCCCATGTATAATCCCTCCTTGGAATTAGCTTTCAAAAGCAGCCACATCTTTGTGCAAACGGTTCCCCTAGGAAGGGTGTATGGGATTAGCATGAAAATTCCATACTGGCGCTGTAATTCTTTACCTGAATCCAAGCAAAAAATGTGATTGCTAAATCACCGATTCTTTTGTCTTATGTGCATAAATTAAAATGTTCAACAAACTTAAAAATTGTCTTTGGATGTTTTTAAACGTTGTGTTGAAGAGCTGTGTCTAGCTACTTTTGGCTTTGAATCCCTCACCAACAGTCAGGTAAATTCCTTATACAACTGTTGTTGTGATGGTAAAGATGACCAATGAGACTTGGATGCAAGTCTTGTTCAGTTTGTTGTCTGGGTACCACAGAAAGTTCGAAGAAAGTCTTGACTCTTGTGTACATACAAACTCTGTGATTAAGTCAAACACACTAATCTTAAACTTCAAATGGACATGGCCATGTTACAAACCAGGGTGTAGCAAGAATTGGTATAGCAGTCAATGAAATATCCTGTACATGTAGTGCACAGTGATTAACTGCTCTTCTCAAATAGCAAAGAGAAGCTTAGCCTTGAATTGTGTGGCAGTACAGCAAACTTAATGAGGACAAGTTGCATTCAAGTCTCACTGCGATTAACACAAAACATCTTTACCATCACAACAACAGTTGTATAAGGAATTCACCTGACTGTTGGCAAGTGACTCCAGATGTCGAACCCAAAAACAGGGCACAGCTCTTTGACACAACAGTCATTAAAAGCACTGAAATGGAATATTTCCCAACACTCACTTTGCAGCCAAAGTTTGTTTCCCATCTGGTGTCAAATTCCCCACCCCCAGGACAACCACCAAAGTCAAATCCAATACTCCCCAGGCACAGAAATGAGTCAAAATGTCCAGGGTATGCTGGGGGAGGAAGGGCGGCATTGATGGTTCAATTTGATCAGTACCTAGCATGCTAAAATGAGCAGCTCTTATGGGATTTCCTTTTCTCCCCTTCCCCCTCCTTCCATTTTCTCCTCACCCCATTTTGACCATGCACCACAGGTAGCCCTATCTGAAAACAAATTAGCAAAAGCTATAGCTAGCTAGAACACCCATAAGAGCTGCTAGCAGGCTAATCAGTACCATGCATACACACATTTAATAGATTGACCAAAAAAGTATGTTATTTAAGTATAATTATACATTATGATCATGTAGGCAATAGTTCAACTTTTAAAAAGGAAAGGTTTGACCATTTACAAATTTGAAGGACTTTATAATTATTCCTGGGGTATAATTATACAATCGATGAAATCTCAATGATCGATACCAATCAATATCAATTAATCAATTGATATTGATAATCAATGGACAATCAATAAGTAGATTTCTGTGACCTTTTATTGATTGGCATCGATTTCCAATTTCAATCGACTGATATCAACTGTATAGATTGGTATCAAATTCCTTCATGTAACAACACATTCATGCCATTTATATTCAACGTACACTGAGATAAATTATTTGAGCTGAGTGGCCTGAGAGCTCAAGTGGGGCAACAAGCTCAGATTTGAAGGTGACCAAGCTGCCCTCGATGGGTCACAACTTTGAATGCATTTTCACCAGGGGGAGAGCAACAGGCTTTGATCTTGCCGCTTTTCTGGTCTCTATGATTGCATAAGATTCTAAACCTGTCAATCATTCTATATTGGAATGATACATGCATGGCATGTCCTCATCGTCAGCCACCATATTGGATTTTGAAGTGAATGGGTTGTAAACAGAAAGATAAAAAAGAAGAGGTGAGCGTTGCAAAAAAAAAGAGTTCAGTGATGACATATCAAATTATCCTTTATCTTCTTTGTTTTGTAATGGAAAATTGAGAATGTGATCTGTCAATTGTCACTTAACTCTTTCTTGCAATCACCTCTTTGTTTGATATTCAGTGCACTTCTCTGAACCATTCAAGTTGATGAGTAGCACAATCACCATGCACTTTTGGGGGTTAAGTTGTCAAATTCTTTAATATTTTTATGTACCAGACGCAGAATGAAAGCTATTTATTTTATCATTGTAAAAGTGATGCTTGAAGAAATCTATGCCAGCCTTTGGAAGTAAAAGGACTTATTCTATTTTGAGAAAATTGAGTAAAAATCCATGTCAACAGTGAAATTTAGCTTGTAACGCGTAACACATCAAACACATGACCAGACCGTAAAAATGTAAAAACCTTTGTAATTTGTGCACAAACCATGCTGTGACTGTTACTTTAATACTATATAAATGGAGGATAGCAAGAAGCAAAATGAATTTCAAGATCTACTGCAGTGCAAAGAAAATGAAAAAAAGAAGATTTCCTGTATAAACAGGAATATAACACAATTAAGTACATGTACATCAGTCAGTTTGTCTTGTGACAAGCTATTCAATACAACAAACTCTATTTCCCTGTCACCAAGTTATATTAAATGACTGACCTTCTGCAGGTACTGCTACTGGTTTGGAGCTGTAGGCCTAGAAGCTGTAGCTGTATGAATCCAGCAAAAATATAACACCTACCTTTGAAATAAATTGTCGGCTACTATGTAAAACAATGGCATACGACTAAAAAAAAGACTGACTACATGTTCGTGTTTCGCTGGCTATTCAAAAAGGTAATGAAAATGTTTTTTTCTAGAACATGAACAGAGTTTCGTGAAGATGAAAGATGCTGAGCACCATCTTGGATTTTAATCATATGTCCCATTCCTGTGCTGCCGAATCTCAAATACTGTGCAATCATAGTTACTTGGTCCCAGGCCTCTTCTTGCTCTCCTCTCCTCCTCCTTGGTTTACACATTCCCCCTTCTTCTGAGCCAAAAAAGTTTTAACCATCTTTAACTTGGAACGAGCATGATGGACAATGTGACACAGCACTAGAGGAGACCGTAAAAATGTAAAAACCTAGTTTTTTCCCCTAAATGAAGCATGTTTGAGAAAAACAATTCCACACACTGATAACTGATATTAAACAGTTTATTTCTGCAAAGTTTGAACATTTTCCCTTTATTGAACAGTTCAGAGCATTGGAAAACGTTTCTACAGTCAATCACATTTCTTCTTGTAATGCTGACTCTGAAACACTGGTAGTTTAATTGTGCAGTTATTCGACTCGGCAGAGTTTAGTTTGAAAATAACGAATAATAAAAACACATCTGCTAATTGCTCATTGTATGAGCTTTAATCTAGAGTACAAATTGTTTAAATTAGTGGAAAAAAGCAGAAGATAATAAAGTTTAACTTAGTAGCTATGCTGAAATGTGATTAAATTCCAAAGTAGAAATTTTGCGTAAGCTTACGTGTTGTTAGTCATCTGGAAGTGAACAGCTTTTAGTTCGATTTTGGCAACTAGCCCATCGGAATGCTCACATGTTTCTGTGTGTTTCCCTTCAATTTCGTCCCCAAATCTTCCTCCAAACCAGAAATATTTGAAAAAGAACGCGTCGCTACGATTTCCGCCATGTTTGCCTTTGTTGCGTTCGACGAAGTAGAACGCATACTAATCCTGCAGTGGACTCCCTGTGGTTATGTGTGGGCTACCTGTGCTTCCCCAGGCAAAACAAATCGAGATTCGTGTATGTCCGTCCTCATGTCATCATGTTTGTACTTTTTAGAATAAATTATCTCGATCGGGGAACTGGTAACCACACGTACACAATGCGAGTGGCCATTTTGGTGAATGCCAGCATGGTTTCTGTTTTGCTCGTGATCAGCAAGTTACCTACCTTATTTTCCGACAATCCAATGCAATGATATTTCAAAGGTTCGCAAGTACAATTGAGCAAAGCCTGAGGAAAGTGTGTAGCACATCTGGCGGACTGACAAAGTCCAATATGGTCTGTTTTGTACCTTGAACATTCAACTCGGCCATAATTATTTATTTGTGCTTAACCCGAGTGAATCTGCGATCGAAAAATATGCTGTTGGCTTGCTCGCTGCATTGAATTGTGCTGTTCGCTTTGCCGATACCAAAACTACAAATGGTCAAGATGCTATGAATCATACCAGAAGACTGAAGAGAAATACATGGATATGAATATTTCAGTGTGAGTTGTGAATAAGCTTTGTAAATACTACACGTGTGCATCATGGTGGTTTCGTCGTGGTTATACAAATTAACACTGCATTCAGGGTATAACCACACTTGGATATGTCAAGGAACTTAAATATCAAAACAAGGTGAGCCCTAATATGATCAGAAATTATTCTGCAATAACAATGGACACTCAATATTCTGCAGCCAGCCTTTGTCTCACTTGAAGAATAATTTGAATCAGTCTGAAGGCACAGTTTACACACATGCACATACATGTATATTTTATGTTCTACACTGGAGTGTAATCGCTGACACTTAGTCAGTATTATGGAGACAGCCTTAGTCATGAAAACTGGGATGCAGTTTATACACATCTGAATAGGGTTGATTGTGTTCTATACTAACTCCTATGTATTATTTAAAACACTAATTGGAGTGAATTAATTCAAATCCAATGGCTGGAGTGTAAGGTTCAAGAACAGCAGAGGAGAAGTGTATAGCAGATAGCAGAACAAGAAATGTTGATGCATGCTCTGTCATCTTGATGTGGTAAATGAGCCCGCAAAACAGTGTCAGTAACATAAATAAAAGTTTTGGTAAAAAAATAAAGTGTCAGTAAAAAAGTGTCAGTAAAATTAAGTGTCAGTAAAAAATTAAAAAGATATTCTATGCCTATTGAACTTACATGTAACAAGAGGTTATCAGTGTTTCAGGCCAAAATTATTCATTATATTCTTCCATGCAAAGTTTCACTTAAAAGGGATGGAGTGGTTGAAAGTGACTTATGTCAGTTTTGTCCGGACGGCCAACCGTTTAAACAAACATTAGCGCACCTCTTTGTTGATTGTCCCGTGACTGAAATTTTCTGGAACAAATTCTCGGTTTGGTTTAAATCAGTGACAAATATACATACCATGAATATATTATCGTGTAAAGAAATATTGTATGGCTCTTTCACCCAAAATAGCTGGCTCCTTAATTATTGTTTGCTCATTGCTAAATATTATATATATAATGCAAATCAGAATGACAAAGTTTATAGTCTAGAGGCATATCTTATAATGTTAAAATACTTCTCACAAGTCGAATCTTCAGACAGAAAAGAAAATTTAATGAAACTAGTTTTGTAGATACATGTACATTGTATATATACATGCAGTGTATAGTATATACGGCTATGTATTTTGTAAAGCCCCCTTGATGTTTTTGTGTTTGTTTTTATGTTTGTAAATTCAATGTAAAGTAGTTAAGAACAAATTTAAAAAATCTTGATGTGGTAAATGAGCCCGCAAAACAGTGTCTGTAACATAAATAAAAGTTTCGGTAAAAAAAATAAAGTGTCCATCAAAACCACCATATGTAATACAACTTTGATTTTACCATCTGAAACTTTATCTAGAACTCTAAGGGATGCTATCTGAAGTCATACACATCTTGTATAATTACACTGATACAGGTGGTGATATTTACTGGATTTCAGATTATCCTCACAAAGACATGATAAAAAACTTTGTAATTTGTGCACAAACCATGCTGTGACTGTTACTTTAATACATATAAATGGAGGATAGCAAGAAGCAAAATGAATTTCAAGATCTACTGCAGTGCAAAGAAAATGAAAAAAAAAAGATTTCCTGTATAAACAGGAATATAACACAATTAAGTACATCAGTCAGTTTGTCTTGTCACAAGCTATTCAATACAACAAACTCTATTTCCCTGTCACCAAGTTATATTAAATGACTGACCTTCTGCAGGTACTGCTACTGTTTGGAGCTGTAGGCCTAGAAGCTGTAGCTGTATGAATCCAGCAAAAATATAACACCTACCTTTGAAATAAATTGTCGGCTACTATGTAAAACAATGGCATACGACTAAAAAAAGACTGACTACATGTTCGTGTTTCGCTGGCTATTCAAAAAGGTAATGAAAATGTTTTTTTCTAGAACATGAACAGAGTTTCGTGAAGACGAAAGATGCTGAGCACCATCTTGGATTTTAATCATACATGTATGTCCCATTCCTGTGCTGCCGAATCTCAAATACTGTGCAATCATAGTTACTTGGTCCCAGGCCTCTTCTTGCTCTCCCCTCCTCCTCCCTGGTTTACACATTCCCCCTTCTTCTGAGCCAAAAAAGTTTTAACCATCTTAACTTGGAACGAGCATGATGGACAATGTGACACAGCACTAGAGGAGTCCTCTTCACCATGTTAGGACTTAATTGGTATGATATTGGTATCGGCAATCGATGAACGTGTGTTTAATTGTGACTATCGATTGTTCATTGATTGATCAATATCAATTAACTAATTTCATTGACAGGTTTTGGTAGAGGTGTAATTGGCTAATGCTGTTGCCACCCAATTCAGATCATGTGATGTAAACACACATTACTCTGGAGAATTGACTCTTTGAAAATTTATTTATTCAGATACATGACTATATAGGCATGAATGCATTATATATGATTAGAATGAAAAAGGAATGATTCCCCAGAGTAGCATCTCTTTACATCACATGATCTGAATTGGCTGGCAACAGCGTTAGCCGATTACCTCTATTGATTAATTAGTTTTTCGATCATTGATTTTCATTGATTGTATCCCCAGGAATTATTTAATACCACAGTAATAAGTTTGGACCTATCTCTAATTTATAAGTAACATAATTATTACTTCTGTAGGAATTGTAGGATTCATACACTGTATGGTGACGTCATATTCCAACAACCATAATACCTAACCCCAAACCTAACCAGAGCTTATTACTAAATTAGTAATTCATACAGTCATTCCTACGATAGAATATAGATAGTACCTATCTCTTACGGACAGAGTAATATGTAGGGTGCAGGGCATGCAGGGTGTCCAAAGTAAAAAAATTAAAGTTACATAATTTAGTGCCTTTGGAATATCAGATTGCAAAGGTCAATTGTTCACATGGCAAATATTATGCTAATTTTAGAGTGAAAGTAAAAGTGTATCTATTTATCAATGAATAAGCTGAAGGCCGATAAAATGCTTTTTTTTACACAATGGCGAGGTTTTCTCATTCTATGTAATAATAATATCTGTTAATAAATCGTTAGGAAGCATTGGTCGCTAGTATATTGTTTCACGAAATTACTGTTCACAAGCTTCTTATTGTTTTTTTTTGCGGCTAAAAATAGCCCTGATCTGGAAACACGCTGTCTCACAAATGCATAACAGATGGATGCTCCTGGTAATAGGTTCCTGCCTACATGAAGCCGCTCTCGCCATGTTTGATTTTGGTAGACATTCACTCTTAACATTTTAATCCTTGAATTCGTAACTAATTGCAATGCTGTCACACATATGGCATTTTAAGACATAACATGCAGAACGTACACAGAGGGACACGCTTTTACGGTAATTAACAAAAGCAGATAAAAAATTGTTGGCAGACAAAATTTATTTAGTTGCAGACACCAACATAGAAAAGCTCCAGCCTAAAATTTTACAGAACAAAACAAGACGCCAGATATTCAAAATATACACTTACCTTCAGTTGATTATGCGTCTCAAGGGAAGTGGCATGGTTTACTGTCAGAACTCGACATGAACGTGACAGAGATCTGCCGGCTACCCTGCGTACCCTGCACCCTGCGTATTATGCATGAGTCAACTTAAACCCCCACCCCCCCCAACCCGGGACAAGGTGGGAGAAACGTGGGGATTAGTAGGGGATTGGATGAAAATACCTGACCCACACCCCTGGGGCATTGGGGAGGTTTAGTTCATATGCTTGCCCCAGAGGGTTGCACAAGTCATGGAGGTGAACAGAATGTCTAGGAGTCTCTTATACTCATCCAACAAAGTGTTATCAGGGGTGGGGCATTTTGTTAACTTTGTAGTGAAAATGTTGCCCCAGGGGGTGGG